>CM041778.1:108588460-108618173 GCA_023374045.1 Limonium bicolor
GAAGAGGTTCAAGGGAGTAACAAGAGGAGAGAAGAGAGGTTTTGTGTGAGTTTGCCTATTCTTCCATGGCAACCGGTTGGAGAAAGAAGAAAGGAAAATCAGAGGAGGAGGGGGGGGGGGGCTGTACGTGAGTGAGGAGAATAGAGATAGGAGAGAGAGTGTGAGAGTGTGAGAGTAAAGTATGTAGTTACTTTTGCTTTTAATTATTTTGTTGTTTTGTAAATAAGAAGAGAGTGTGAGGGAGTGTGAGAGGGGGATGGGTCGGCTGGGACCAGACCACACACACACCTTTCACTTTTATTTTCAAAGTGGACACATAAGTTTTGGTTATTTATGTTTCTACCCCACAACTTCCCGTTTTTGACAGTTTTTACTAATCTCTCGTTTTCTTGATTTTATTGGTCCTAAAGCTTCACTAATATTTATTAATGATTATTTAGTTGACCAAAATTGTTACGAGTCTATTTGACCCGCTTAAAGTCACGTTTTCCCGGTTTCCTCGAAAAACGCGCTTTAAGGTTCGCTAGTGTTTTAATCCATTTAAGGATCCGTTTTCTTCGGGATTTGTTCCCTCATGATTATTTATACTTAATTAAGCTTCTAAATTATTCATTAGCCTAATTAATCACTATTTTTAAATACGGGGTATTTCAATCTACCCCCCTTAAGAAACTTTGCCCTCAAAGTTGCTCAAGGTTAATAGTTAATTAGTTCTACTCATTAGGCAACCAATTGCCATAATGTGTCCTTCTACCACCTATGAGGTGTTTACTTCTTTCCACATTGCAAGCATACACACTTCAAGCTTCATACACAATTCACATACACAATCCACCATTTTCCATTCATACCATTCCACAATAACATCGCAATTCCCAATACACATTACACCATGCATCAACCATCGTACATACATCCATACACTACACATTACACATACATACGTTCACATACCAATTCACTTGCACTACATGTGCCATACAAAAATCTATTGCAATACCTACACACTATGCAATGCTTACCCCGAAGCAATGCAAAAGCGAAAGGCTCTACCCCCCTTAAAAGGGGTACGACCCGTACCCGTATTACTAAATGCTAGACTCTCTAGTCTATGAACAACTGTGGGTACTTGGCCTTCATGGCATCTTCCAACTCCCATGTCGCTTCTTCGACATCGTGGTTCGACCATAGGACCTTCACCATTCGTATAGACTTATGGCGAGTGTCTCTGGTCTTCCTATCCAGGATTCTCACTGGGGTTTCAACGTATCTCATGTTCGGCTCAATAGCTAGTCTCTCGGACTCTAGGACATGAGAAGGATCAGCAATATACTTCTTGAGTTGCGACACATGAAATACATCATGGACACGTCCCAAGTCCTCAGGTAATGCTAACCTGTAGGGTACGGATCCAACTCTTTCGGTGATAGTGTACGGCCCTACAAACTTTGGGCTTAGCTTGCCCTTCTGACCAAAACGGAAGACACCCTTCATAGGTGAAACGCGCAAGAACACTTGGTCGCCCACGGCGAACTCAAGGTCGCGTCATCGCACATCCGCATAGGATTTCTGTCTATCTTGGGCTGCCTTCATGTTTGCTCGAATCTGCTGAACTTCAGCTTGTACTTGCTCAAGATACTCCGGTCCTATGATGACCGCTTCACTCGACTCATCCCAACACAAGGGTGTACGGCAAGGTCTACCGTATAGAGCTTGGAAAGGCGACATCTTAATCGAAGCATGATAACTATTGTTGTAAGAAAACTCGATAAGATGAAGCTAGTCTAACCAACTCCCCTGAAAGTCTAAGGCACATGCCCTAAGCATGTCCTCCAGTGTCTGGATGGTCCTTTCTGTCTGACCGTCGGTCTGAGGATGGAAGGCAGTACTCAACTTCAATTCTGTACCCAGCGCTTCCCTTGTAGCTCTCCAGTATCTCGAAAGAAATCTGGTGTCGCGGTCAGATACTATAGTCTTTGGGACTCCGTGATGTCTGATAATCTCCTTGTCAAATAGCTCAGCTAGCTTCACTACCTTCCAGGTGTCCTTCATTGGTATGAATCTGGCAACCTTGGTAAGGCGATCGACTACAACCCAGATCATGTTGAGTCCTCCCCTAGCAGGTGGGAGTCCTACAACAAAATCCATGGAGATATCATGAAATTTCCACTCCGGAACTGGCATCGATTGTACCATTCCGCCCGGTCTACGATGTTCAAACTTTACTTTCTGGCATGTTAAGCATTAATACAAATTCGGTCACATCCGACTTCATTACAGACCACCAGAAGTACCTCTTCATGTCTTTGTACTTTGGAGGCTCCTGGATGGACTGATAATGTGGAACTGTGTGACTCTCGCAGGATGCGATCCCTTAGCTCAGCATTGCTTCAGGGGACGCATACTGCCATTCAACCGAATCAAACCATCTTCATGTAGCTTGAAGTCATACTTTTTCTTCTCAAATGTACCATTCTCAATCTTTTGTCTGATTTCGGTTAGGTAAGGGTCGCTGAACTGAGCGTCTCGCACCTCGTCAACCAAGCTAGAAGAAGCGAGTAGCGAATGGAGCGAGTGTGCTCGACGGCTCAAGGTGTCGGCTACAATGTTTGCCTTCCCTTCCTTATACTGCAAGTTGATGTCATAATCTGAAAGAAATTCCATCCATCTTCTCTGTCTCAAGTTCAATTCTTTCTGTGTGAATACATACTGTAAGCTCTTATGGTCGGAGTAGATGGTGATGCTTACCACATAGAGATAGTGTCGTCATATCTTCAAAGCGAAGACAATGGCTCCTAACTCTAAATCGTGTGTCGGGTAATTCTCCTCATGCTTTTTCAGCTGGCGGGAGGCATAAGCTACAACCTTGCCATGCTGCATGAGTACGCATCCCATTCCTTTGCCTGATGCATCACAATACACCTTAAATCCCTCTGTGCCCTCTGGAAGAGTAAGGATGGGCGCGGAGGTCAATGAGTCTTTTAGTTTCAGAAATGATAACTCACACTCGTCTGTCCATACAAACGGTGCATCTTTCTTCATCAATGTAGTCATGGGCTTAGCGACTTTCGAGAAGTCCTTTACGAATCTCCGGTAGTAACCGGCTAGACCAAGAAAGCTCCGAATGTCGGTAACAGTCTTAGGTCTAGGCCATGATCGTACAGCTTCTATCTTAGAAGGGTCAACTGAGATACCTGCGCTCGAGATGACATGACCAAGGAATGATACCTGATCCAGCCAGAACTCGCACTTGGAGAACTTCGCATACAGCTGGTTCTCGCGCAGTGTCTCAAGCACTTTCCTCAAATGAGTTTCATGTTCTTCTGCTGATTTGGAGTATACAAGTATGTCGTCGATGAAGACAACAACTGAAGTGTCCAACTGCTCACTGAATAGTCGATTCATGAGGTCCATGAATTTTGCTGGTGCATTTGACAAACCGAATGGCATCACTGTGAATTCGTAGTGGCCATATCTGGTACGGAATGCCGTTTTCTCGATGTCTTGCTCTTTGATAGCAATCTGATGATACCCCGAACGGAGGTCGATCTTGGAGAAGACTGAGGCTCCTTTCAGCTGGTCGAATAGGTCGTCGATGCGTGGTAATGGGTATTTATTTTTGACTGTGACCGCATTCAGCTCGCGGTAGTCAATACAAAGTCGGAGGCTACCGTCCTTCTTCTTCACAAAGAGGACCGATGCTCCCCAGGGTGATACGCTCGGGCGTATGAACCCTTTGTCTAGAAGGTCACGTAACTGCTCCTTTAGTTCTGTCATTTCGGCAGGTGTCATACAGTACGGTGCCCTAGCAATGGGACCGATACCTGGCAAGAGGTCAATCTCAAATTCCACTGCTCTCTGTGGTGGCATGCCGGGTAGCTCCTTAGGGAATACATCGGGGAATTCAAATACAATCGGTACTTCGTCATTGAACTCTGGATCTATCTCCAGGTCTTGCACATAACACAGATACACTTCATGGCCCTTTCTGAGCTCCCGGTACATAGCCATAGCGGAGATGACTGTGGTCGAAGGCTCTCTCGGTCTCTGGCGGTAAAATACAGTAACCCCAGAAGGACTCTTGAGCAGCAACCGATGCTCGGTGCAGAGGATTCTACCCTTGTGCCGCTCCAACCAATTCATTCCGATGATTAAGTCGAATCCCAACCCATTGAACTCGATGAAGGAGATGGGAAACGATTCGCCTTTGATTTCAACCGTGGCTGCTTTGTAATACTTGGTGCACTGTACTCGCTCCTTCGATGGGAGAGTAACCAGGAAATTAGGTAGCTCATCCGCATCTAGCTTCAACCTCTTCACAAAAGATGGTGATACGAAGGTGTGAGAGGCGCCGGAGTCGGATAACACATTGGCATCAATGCCGTTCACTGGGAAAGTTCCCGTTAAGATGGTGCCGCTTCTGCCGGCTTGTGCTTCGGTGAGGATGCTCAGGTTACCTTCGGTACCGAGTCCACAACCTATTGGATTCACAATTGGATAAGTATTGATGGTGGACACAAGTGGAATTAAATCAACACTGCTCTTTATTGATAAACCAACCATCATATATGTGTCTCTCTAATACGCGTTACTAATAGATTACATGATACTATGAATTTAATACTTCCTAAAGGTAAGGTTCAGGCGTCCTGGTTTCATGTGTGTGGCATTGATTATTGCCGGCGGTGCCGTATTCAAATTGATCTTGTTGATCCCGTGATACAGCATCCTAGAGTTTCCACCCATGATTAGGACATCTCTCGATCTCAATACCAGTTTCTGTGCGAGGTCCACACGCTTCTGCTCGCTATACAGGAATACGGCGTCATCACCAATGGACCAAGACACTACGGGCACTCCTTGTTCAAGAGATTCTGCTATCTCGTCCTTGTCTTGGTGTAACCCAAGTCGTCCTTCTTTCTCGTAGAAGTTGACGATACAGAGGTCCGCTTCAAGTGCGGGAATCGGTTCATATTCGCATTGTTGTGCAAGTTCTACTGCTTGTGTGACGAGTGTCTGAAACTCTGGAGGTATTGTCGGTGGCGTTGCTCTGTCTCGTGTTCGTGTCTCCTGGTATGTCTTGGTATAAGGATTCCAATCCTTTCCCAAGCACATCATCTTCAGCTTCATCTTCGCTCCACCGGGGAATTCGGGTGTATAAAATCCACCTTGACCCGTTCCTAACTCGTTGCATCGTCGAATAATTGAGATTTGGGCTTCAGGTGTCAGGTATCCCTTTAATAAGATCATACCTGGTCGGATGATCTGACACTGTTCGCTGGTGTAGTAGCGGTTGGTGATGTCGGTCTCTTCTTGATTAAGGTTTACCGGTATCGGATAACAGATACCAAAGCTTCCTATGGTGACAATTTCATCTACGGTGAGTACTAGTTTCAACTACTTCTTTCCATGCTTAATACACACTTCAAGTTATTTACTCATGCATTCATTCAAACAGTTACTCTACTACTTAGTCATGCTACTTCAAGGATTAAGGTTCGGATAATTACCTGGGCCGGACTTAGAACCGGACCCGTCACGGTCTATGACATGAAGGACAGGCTGCCTCTGAGGTGCACCCCGCTGAGGTCCCCGGGATCCCTGTCCCTGTGGTGCCTGCTGGGCCGGTGCATCGCCAGATGCAACCTCCTTGCCTTCCCTTTGCTTGTAGCTTTGGAAGTTCCCCTTTGGCTTAGCATTCTCTGGGCATCTATTAGCTGTATGGCCTGGTTTCTGGCAATTGTAGCACTTGATTTCTCTCCCATAGCAATCCTTGCCGGGATGGTCTTGGTTGCATTTCCTGCACACATAGGTGCGGCCGTCGGAGAAGGTTTTGGTGAAACCGGAGCCAGAACCTAAGGTTTAGAGGGTTAGCACATGTGTGCGTGGATATACTAGAGATGATACTTATACGAATACGAATTGGATTAGAAGTTTACCCTTAGGTGGGTGTGATCTCAGTGGCTTCGCAACCACCGGTGCAGATGAACCTAGTTGAAGCAGCTCAACTGGTTTGCCCTGCTCAGCATGGGCACTGCTCTCACTTGGGAATTTCTTTTGGGATTGCTGAAAGAAATTCCCTTTCTTCTTTTTCCAGCTTTTACCCTGGTTCTGCTCCTCTCCATTGGTGTTCTTGTTGTTGGCCTTGCGCTTCAGCGTGGTTTCTTCGTCCCTTAGCTGGCAAGTGATCTCAACGCGAGATGCCGCGTGATAACACTCCTGAAGTTTCAGGTATTAGCCGGGATTCTTATTTAAAGAGAGGATAAGGAAAAGATTCAAGGAATCCAAGGAATTTAAGGAATTGAAATGGTACTAAGGGTTAACCGATATTTACCTGAAGGGAGGTAAATCTAGTGTAGCCCATACCGTACCGAAGGCGATGGCTCAGACCGCCATAGAAGCGATCGACCAACACCTGGCCGGTGTATCCTAGGTCGGGTAGAAGACGGAGGATGGAGGTGAAGGTGCGGTAGTACTCATCGACAAACATCTTCTCTGTCATTTTCAAAGCGTCAAGTTCAAGCCTCTTCTTGGTCTTGACATGTTCCGGGTAGTATTTGGATCGGAGGAGTGATGCAAAAGACTCCCAATCGAAGGTGGGGTAGTTGACATGCTCATGTTTGATTAGTTTCCACCAATCCATGGCTGCGTTTTTCAAGTAGTAGGCTGCTACTCTGACTCGAACTCCAGCAGGAGCTTCGAGGGTTTCAAAGGTTGTCTCCATCTCAGAGATATAAGCTTCCAGCTTAGCCGGATCACTCTCGCCCCTAAAGCAAGGAGGGTGGAGTTCCGCTACAGCTTTTACCCAGTTAGCTTCTCTGGGTGGCGGGGGAGGGATTGACCCCACTTGAGTTTGTTGGTTCTGCTGGTTTTGTTGCATAGCTTGGATTACTTGTGGTAGCATCTGCGCTACCGTGGCGGCGACGATCTCAGCAATCGTCTGCGCGCCCGTTCCATCAGAGGCTTCGCCTCTAGTTCGGCCTCAGCCTCGTCCTGACATCTGAACATTTAGCATTTACATTAGGCTTCAGAAGATATAACTCAATGGTCTTGGAATTAAAGTAAGGTATCGTTCGTAAGAACGTCAAGGGTATCCGTTGTTAACAACGGTAGTTCTTAGTTAGGTTTCTAAGTATCCGTCTTACGATGGTTGAAATCCTAACTCGGTAATCCCTATGCTCGGTAACTAATGGACATCAGAGCGTAACTACGCTCTGATACCACTTTTTGTAAACCCCTACCGTTAATCCTATGCTTATCGTCTAATCGTCCTGTTAATCTTATCAGTTCGCAGCGGAAATACTACCATTACTACGGCGGGTGATACAACGCCGCTAACCGCCCATACGGCTAGCTAGGCTTACTTACTTACAGTCACGGTCTGATGAACATATTATACCGAGCTACTAAAACATTACTTACTGAATACAAAATACCATTCGCCTACATTAATGGATTACCAAGTATTCAAAGTATATTCATTTACAACATTTCAATTGCCCAAAAGAATGAGTTTAACAAATACTCATCTATACCAATGCTCTACCCTTTCATTATCCAAAAAGGTGTACCCCATGGTACACCGGCTATCAAAAGCTACAGCCGTGTACTACTTAGTACACCATTCGTCATTCACTGTTTACATACAAAAAGAAACAAAGCTACTTCTCTTCACAGTCATCATCCTTCATACATACATGCTTTGCATACAACATACATGCATAACCAATACATTACACAATCCAAGACATCAATACAATAGTGCATGCAATACTTACCTTCACGACGTTAGCCAAATTACGCATCCGGGTTAATCGGAATGCTATTTACTCTTTTACTCATTTCACTTACTTTCTCTTACTTGCACTTACTTACTTTCATTTACTTTTCTTACTCATTCTTACTTACTTGCTTATACTCAAGTTAAGTCGGTATGACCTCCGGCCCGGGGACCACTCCGTCCCACCACCGGGATTTACTTGACTCACCAATCCGAGATGCTACCCACTTAAGGGATTTGGGCCGCGGACCAGTTTAAGAGTCAGGAATCGGATCCAACCTCTTGTGTCTCCTCATCCTCACGCGTGGCCGAAACTATATCGGACTTCTACTCATTCCAGTTTAGTTACCAATTTAAGTTAGATTGGTTAGCTTGTTAGGAATTAGTTAGAAGTCCAACCATAAACATGTTCGGTCACAAAGCAATACATCATACATACACACGCTCATATTCATCCATACATTTCATGAATTATACAAACTGAGAATTTAAGAAGCTATACATCAATATACAACACTGCATATCCACAAGTAAACATGATAACTCCGATTCGTGCATTTATCTTATTTGGTGATCAATTAGTACACAACACACAAATCAGAGTAACCAAGATAGCATACGGGGCATGAGGAATTCATACAGTTCACCGTTGTACGTGTTTCTGAACCTTCCTCCGGTGTCACAAATCAAATCCTATGATATACATACAATCGAATGATCAATCTAACTATCATTAACTTAATTCGATTACTCTTACGTTTCCTAACTCATACTTACTGAGTCTTTACATTTTTTACACTTATATTTCATTTACTTACTTTTCATTACTTATCCATGGTTTACTTACATATATATGTACATATGTATAGGTGGGTATACATATATATATATATATATATATATAGGTATACTAGTTATAGTCCTATAGTTTTTTTTTTTTTGTAAGTTATGGGTCGTCCGACCCAGCGTCCGACCCAAGCCCTGGGTCGGACCATTCCAGTAGATTTTCGTCCTCTGAAATTCTTCCTGTCCGACCCAACACTGTTCCGTCCGACCCATACTCCTCTGGGTCGGACCATTCCAGAAAGTTTCGGTTCTGTTGTCCAAGTGGCGTCCGACCCACGTCTGACTCACCCTCTGGGTCGGACGGAGTCAGAAACTTTGACAACAGTATTTTTTTTGCCTGTCCGACCCATGTCCGACTCACGGCTCCTGGGTCGGACCATTCCAGAATGTTTACATTTTGTTGTTTAAGCCTTGTCCGACCCAGCGTCCGATCCAGGCTCTGGGTCGGACAGTAGCAGATTGTGCTACAGGCCTTATTTTTCTTTCCCAATTTCACCCATTGTTTCCCCAATCTTCCTACATACATCCTAACATGTTTTAGTACAATTTAAACACTCTAAATCATGCTAATTCATTTCTTAATTCATTACACAATCCTATACTAACTTATACATATAATTCCCTAGTTTCAATTCAACACTTACATAGTTTCCTTCCTTGATGCATTTTGCTACAGATTTGTACTCTAACTCCCCATCTTTAGTTCCCTCTTCTAAGGTCATTTCTAGCACCTCTAATGCATTACAACTACATTAACTATCTCTCCTAATATACCCTCTATCTTTCTCTATTAAAATCTGTTACAACATATGCCATTCACCTAGTTTCTAATCTCTTAAGTGTTCTATTCCTAGGTAAATTTTGTCATGACCTCCCCTATAATTTTATACTCTCACCACATTGTTTCCATCACATATTTCTATCCATCTCACCTGTTTCATCAATCATAGATATCCAAAGTTCTTCAACACAAATACTACCCAATCAACACTACAAAATTCCTGCACACCACCATCAATCCTCCTCTAGGTTTCAACAAGTTTTAAATGTCTTTTAAAGGTTTAAAATACTTATATTCTCCTACACATTACACTACCAATGCATTACCATTTTACAACACCCATTTAAACTTCTAAAAATTTGTTACAGACACTTATATACAAGGCTACACAAATGAGTACCCTTACCTTGTTTTCCTTCTAGTTTTTCTTTCTCCTTCTTTCTTGTTTCTTCCTCCTCTCCCCTACCGCTTATGGTACTTCAACAAGTATAACATTATAACCCATCCATAATACAACACCATTCAATACAAAAACCAACCCTAACCATTATTTACGTTTTAATGTAGGTTTTAGGGTTTGGAAATTCCATTACCTTACAAGGGTGCAAGTGCTGTTTGGAATGGTTCAAGAACAAACTTTCAACCCCTTCAAGAATGCCAAAATCGGCTATAGAACAAGAGAACCAAACAAGAGTTTAGCTAGATTTTTGTTTTGCCCACAAGACTAGAAAAACGATGGAGTTTCAAGAAGATTTTTACCTCAGAAGAACAAGGAGAAGAAGGTGGTTCTAGTGGTAGTCTTGAAGCTCCAAATGCTCCATACCCATGGAGATGAAAGTTCTCCTTTTCGAATTTTGAAAAGATAGAAATGTTGCTCTTGATGAGAGGATTCCAATGGTGTAGTTTTTATAATTTTTGGAAGAGGTTCAAGGGAGTAACAAGAGGAGAGAAGAGAGGTTTTGTGTGAGTTTGCCTATTCTTCCATGGCAACCGGTTGGAGGAAGAAGAAAGAAAAATTAGAGAGGAGGAAGGGGGGGGGGGCTGTACGTGAGTGAGGAGAATAGAGAAAGGAGAGAGAGTGTGAGAGTGTGAGAGTAAAGTAGTGTAGTTACTTTTGCTTTTAATTATTTTGTTGTTTTGTAAATAAGAAGAGAGTGTGAGGGAGTGTGAGAGAGGGGGATGGGTCGGCTGGCACCAGACCACACACACACCTTTCACTTTTATTTTCAAAGTGGACACATAAGTTTTGGTTATTTATGTTTCTACCCCACAACTTCCCGTTTTTGACAGTTTTTACTAATCTCTCGTTTCTTGATTTTATTGGTCCTAAAGCTTCACTAATATTTATTAATGATTATTTAGTTGACCAAAATTGTTACGAGTCTATTTGACCCGCTTAAAGTCACGTTTTCCCGGTTTCCTCGAAAAACGCGCTTTAAGGTTTGTTAGTGTTTTTAATCCATTTTAAGGATCCGTTTTCTTTGGGATTTGTTCCCTCATGATTATTTATACTTAATTAAGCTTCTAAATTATTCATTAGCCTAATTAATCACTATTTTTAATTACGGGGTATTTCAAATAGGTACCATCTTGGATTAGAGGTAAATACCAGATCAGGAGTAAGTGGGACTTCCTGTCAAGAGTCAGAAAGAAAGAAACAAACCAGCAAAGCAAAATGATGCTTGTTAATAGGAAATTCAAATGACTTGATTGATCGAGTAAAAACGGTAACCCTGGTGGTGAGGTCTGTTGGATGCAAGGTTTGTCGGATTGAGGTCCCATACCCAGAGGCAGATCAAAACATGGATACACACCTCGCACAGACAAAAAGCATACACAGAAGGTGAGATCTCGAAACCAAAAGCCTGAATCGGGCTTGGGTACCGCGTGAATCAACCAAGGCATAGAGAATAGATCCAGTCAAGTCAATGTTTTCTTCTAAATGGAAATAAATCTGACCTTACCATGTGGTTTCCACCTTCTCAAACCTTCATGCATCTTACAACTAACCAAACCCAAACTCAGGTTACAGACCATAATGCATCAGATCCGCAGAGGAAATAGAAACTAAATTTCTCAGGACAGCTTAGATTGCAGAGACCGTAATTCAGTCTAGAATTCAACCTTGCTCAATATATTATAAGCTACCAATGTTTTCACTGAGGCATGCTAAACAAAGATTGAAGGGGTAGAAAATATACCTTTGATCGGGAATAGAAAGACAGTAGACAGAAAATAAAGAACAAGGGTGTGATGGCCCCAGACTTTAGCTACCTTCACGGTGAGCTTCACGTTGCTCTTCGATCACACCGAAGATGGGTCAAGAAGTTGCTTCAAGCTCGATGGTGAGGAGGGAAATCCAAAGGAGCGATTCCTTGCTCCGCCAGGTTAAGTTGCGAAATTACCGTTTGTGAAGAAGAACGGAGAGTGCAGAGCTAGTATGTCCTTGTTGCCAGTTGCGGAAGCAAATTTACCATGAGTTAGGGATTGAAGAGAGAGGCACAGAGTTGTTACATTTTCGGTTGAAGTGAATGAAGTCGAAGAGCAGGTGTGTTGCTTGTTCTCCTCTGCTTGCGAAACGGTGAATGTGAATGAAGAGTGAAAAGATGAATGAAGGGGAGAGCGTGAAAAGTAGAGAATGAAGGAGATGGAGGAGTTTCCTGGCTAGGTTTTTCTGGGTTTTCGAATTCTCAAAGGGGAATAGAGTGTCTTCAAGCTGAAATCGAGATGGGAATGACGAATTCAGGTTATGACGAAAAGGGTTCTCTTGTTGTTGATGAAGATCGAGAATGATGCTGAGGAGTGTGGCAAGGATCTGTTATCTGGGTGAAAAAATGTTATTTTCTGAAGAGAAAAGAAGCATGGTAGAAGAAGATGATCGAGAGGGAGATGAAGGTGAAAAATGGGTGATCGAAAGAGAGGCGAAGCTCGGAGAAGAAGACGGCTTGGGGAGAAGATCTCTGGGATGAGTTTTGTTTCTGGGTTCATCGATTTGAAGGTGGAGGTGGGGGAAGAGTTTCGAAAGTGAAGAAGAATGATCGGAGAAGGAAGTCAAGAGCCGATGGAAAAAATGATGCCCGATAGAATGAAGATGGGTTACTGTAAAAGTTGTTTTATAGAGAAGGATTAGGGTTTTTGGGACAAATATTGGTCCAGGTTTAATTTTGGGTCGGGTTTGACCCGGGTCAAAGGGTAAAAGCTTGTTTGGGTAGGCACAACAAATGAAAGAAGAAATTAAAAAAACAACCCCTTGTCCGCCTTCGGATTCAAACCGTGGGCATTTGCAATGTCACATGTGCACACTAACCAGGCACGCCATGACAGAACTCAATGGCTTAAGTACAAAATATGAAGCTTAAACTCCAACCAAGCTGAACAAAATAAGAAAAAAAAACACCCCCATGCTCTCAACAGGTTTAGAACCTAAGACCAGTGGGGTCCCTAGCAAATGATCTACCCAGTTATGCTACAATATAATTCAGTATGTAAATGTGGGAAACGGTACTAGAGTCCTAATTTGAACTGAACAACTCTAATAAAACGCCATTTTTATAAATGTAAAAATACAGTAAGGAGAAACGATTTCAATTATCAAAATGGATCGTTAATATACAAAATAAAATAATGTAATACATGAAATAATGAAATAGTGCTAATACAATGGAGGTAAAAATACAAGTGAATGCCATAAAAATGGGAATTGAATTGGATATGTATGAGTAGCATTAAATAGAATAGAATAAACAAGTAACAAAATGAAGTAAGAGGAAGTTTAACCACAACAGTGAAAGACGTATAAAATGATGCAAATAACAATGAAAATGATGATGATAGACTAAAAAGTAAATGCTAGAAGACAATTTAAAGTAGCAATAAATATGATAAAATAATAAGTAACAAAATGAAAATAAAAGATAACTAAATAAATAAACGATAATAAGATAAGTGATAAAACTAAAGGGGCAGGTTTAAAACCGTGTTGTCGTTGGAAATTCATTTTCGAAGAATTATGTTTTTCTGAAATGCTTTGAAAAATGATTTAAGAATTTTGTAAAAAAATGATGGTTTCATTTTGGCACGCACGTTAATATGTTTTGAAAAGAAAGACGACAACCTCTCTTATTTTATTTATTATTTTGGAATTTGCTTCATGGGGTGAGAATTTTTGGTGTCCACAGGCGGTGCTGATTTGTTATGTGAATGAAACCAACAAATTAAGCAATGATTATAACATATTGGTTTGCGTATGTGAGTGTGGAGGGGCGCAGATCCTGTGACGGAAGTGTTATTTCCATGAATTTGACGGATTGAATATCCACCGTCAATAGTAAATAATAAAAACAAGCGGTTCAGATTTTATAACAAATTCTGCTCAGCGGCAATATATGT
The DNA here is from genome assembly GCA_023374045.1 of Limonium bicolor. Taxonomy (NCBI): domain Eukaryota; kingdom Viridiplantae; phylum Streptophyta; class Magnoliopsida; order Caryophyllales; family Plumbaginaceae; genus Limonium; species Limonium bicolor. Next base: position 108,602,257 of record CM041778.1, read on the forward strand.
CGTTGTCTTCATGCTTCATCCATCATTCCCAGCATAGTTTGGTGCGGCAAATACCGCTAGGTCAGTCGCCTCCGATTCTGTTTAATTTTTGACTTCTTCCCTCTCATTTGAAGTTTTGAACCTGGCTTCTAACTCATAACACGCTGAATTTGAACCACAGATTTGAAAATAAAATTGTAAAAAATAAATGGATGGCTTAGATTGGATAATAGATTACATGAGCGGAGCCTCTGAAGTGACCAAAGCTTAAATTAGTATCCACATTTAGGACACAATTTTTAATCATCTAATAATATAATAAAAAATAATTATTTGTTTACATTTAGAGAGTGAACTTAAGTTTATTACATGATTCTAGGTGTGTTAGAGTATTATGATTAGGTCTATAATATAAGTTCAATTTTTTTTTTTAAATCATGGTATATGCCGATATTAAATATAGAATTAATGGACACGTCTTTATTACTCATAACATGTTCTTAGGGTGTGTGATGTAGGGCAATTTATTTTGAAGTCGGTCTATACTTTATATTGTCATCACTGACTTGATAGATTTCCACGTCACAATTATATATAACGTTTCCACGATTTATATATAAAGGTGTCCACGAGTTCATATAAATGTTTCCACGTTTATACTTAAACGTTTCCACATTTTTTAATATATGTTTCCACGTTTTTATATAGGCGTTTCCACGTTTCTACGATTATATGATTATATATAACGTTTCCATGCCACAATTACATATAAACGTTTCCACGACGTGATTACGCATAAACATTTTCATTATTATATATGAATGTTTTCATGCTACAATTATATATAATACGTTTCCACGATGTATATATAAAGGTGTCCACGAGTTCGAATAAACGTTTCCATCTTTTTCTTTAAACGTTTCCATGAGTTCGAATAAACGTTTCCACCTTTTTATTTAAACGTTTCCACTTTGAGATATACGTTTCCACATTAAACAATTTCTGTCATCTTTCCATTATAGAATGGAAACGATTATATATAGAAGGTTATGTACATGTTTCTAATCACTAGTGGAAACGTTAATAAATATATATATATAAAAATCAACGTTAAATGAACATGTAAAATGGACTTCAAACAACTCTATTTATTGTTTCCAAAAGTGTATAGTCTTCAGGTTTATCAATAAGTCAAGCTCTATAAACTTATAAATGCTAAGAAAATATTCTTATACACAATGATCAATGAGAACGGCTAAGGGAAAAAAATATACTACTAATAGTTAGTGTCATCTTTTCTACAATAGATGGAAACAATTATAGCTAGAATGTTGTGTAAATGTCTCTAATCATCATTGGAAATGTTTTATAAATTATCGTGGAACCCTAAAAATTAGTCGAGTACGTTAGTGTCAACATTATAAAGTATAGAATGAGAAAAAAAGATTACTCTATAAACCACACACCCTAGCACTATTAAAAAAATATAATATAAAATATAATATAATTATACATTATAGAATAGTCAAAAGCTAATTTTAATTATCACTTCAATTTACTTTTCCAGCACTATTAAAATCATTGAGAATCGTAGGATATATAAGTCATTAATCATCAATCTAAATAAGCATTGAGTCGTACAAATAATTCAGTAAATGATATTATGTTTTCGTTCAAAAAATTCCAAGAGATTCCTATCATTCACGTATATATCTCTTCTGCCAGTCGGTGTTGTATACCACAAATAAAATATAATCCCACAATTTTCCTCAAGCATGCACAATCAGCTGTAGTACTCGCAATTTCTTTTTTCTTTCTTCCATGTGGCATGTAGTACTGAATGGTGAGATTAAAATTCGACTGGCGGTAGGGATTGAGTCCGTCAGGGACGGATATTCCCCCTCTGTCACCAAATCTTCTGCGGAGTGCGGAGTGCTCTAACGAGCAAAATAAGTCAAAAGCTCAACATATCACTAAATTAATACTCCCTCATCCACCGTCTTCTTCATTATTTAGATATGTCGTTTGATTTTAATATAATAAAATAATTTAAAATAATTTAAGTTTTACATATATTTCTCTACATGATAAACTATATTACAAATTTTAATTTTATGAATATATTTTATTTTATATGTTTAATATTGAAGTGGAATAATGTATCATAAAACAAACAAGACAGTCAATTCATGACGGAGAGAATAATGATTTTTACACTGTTGTGAATGAAGTACTAGTAGAGAAAAATAACTAAAAAAACGAAGCTATAACTAAAGAGACTAGTTGGAATTGTTGAATTCTCTGATGTCTATTCAGTATGCATGGTATTATAATCACCGCGACTCATGAGTTATCAAGTTTGTGGTTGTTTATATCTATCACTTGATGCAAAATTGAATTAATAGACTAAGGTCCGGTTCGCTCACGACGAGTGAAACATTAATCTTATTTTTTTACTTTTTGTATGTCATGTGTCAGTTGGTTATTTGTTAAAATGTAATCCAATGTATATGTGTCAAATTATAATAAATTAAATAGGGGTAGATTAATAGAAAAGCAGCATTGAGTAGCTTTTGTAGCTCTCAGACGAACGAACCCTAACACTCAACAGAGGCACCGCAACTGGATTGTGTTATATGACCTGGCAAAAGAGGTTGGTGTCCAACCCAACTCAACCAATTTTAAAAAGTGTCAATTCTAACCTTGATTCTGCTCTAAAGTAGCTTTATTTAATTTGGATAAAGACAATAAATGACCTTTAAAATAAATACTGATTTACCTGTGTTTAGAAAATAAAACTACTTTATCACCTCACCTCTGACTTCACAAATACTAGATTACCCTTCTCCTTTTAAAGGTCTCACCTTCAATGGAAGCACCCACCACTACCACCCCTATTCTCCTCTATTATCATTTTCTTCCTCACGGTAATTTGCAACCCAAGCTGGCGAACAGGGAAGAGCATACAAGCTCATGCCTTTTTCATTCCTCTTCATCGACAGAAGCATACATGCCTCACCTCTCCTCATCCTTTTCATGTCGGTAATTTTACAACTGAGCTGGTAAACGAAAAACACGCATGCTCCATCTCTTTCATCCTCTTCATTTGGAAATTTTGACAACTCAACAGGCAAACAAAGAGCAAGGAATGGCGAACGTAATTAATGAACAAGGACTGGGTAATTGACACTAGGTTGTTTGCCTGTTGTGCCCCCGTAAAAACTTTTGAAATTTGTTAAATGTTCTTATAAATTTTTAAAAAATATAAAATGACATAATATTTTAAAGAGTGATAGTGTCAACAAACCCCCGGAACAAAGCTTCTGCATCCACCACTGCACACCTGCTCCGCAATTTTGTAGAGAACGGACGTTAGATGCATGTCGGTGGTGAAATTTTGGGTCTAAACAATTATATCAGTTGGATATATGAAGGGTGTTTCAGCATAAAGGCCCTCTATTGTCAAGCTATCTGCCGAACACCTCCTGATAAAGATATGAAGATTTTCATTAAAATTTTAAGGCAACTTTAATAGAGCCTCTAACTTAGAGCTTGCTGTCAAACGGGAGCTTAAGCTTTCTACATAAATAAATAATATTTTATAGGCATAAAAACATGTTATAAGTTTATACATAATTCAATATAAGATACATATAAATGATATCATGTGCTTCAATAAAAAAAGTTAGTTAAATGTAAGCACAAAAACTTATACTAAAAATTTGTACACAAAGTTAAATATATAATAAGATTAAATTCAAACTTAATTGATCATTAAAACAAATGATAATTAATTGTATGTCTTATGTACTAGAAAGTGAATGAATTGTAAATATTAAAAATTATTATGTATTTGGTCTGTTAATAATATAGAAGATTAGTATCGTTACACAAAAAAATTATAGATGTAATTGAAAAGAATTAGATATACGGGTTGGTGTATTACGGGTTGGCGTATTAGGCTACCTCAACCCTTACCCAACTCATTTATAAACTTTTCAATCCTAACCCAACCCGTTTATTAAACGGGTTGAAAAAGTCAACCTAACCCGCTATAAACGGGTTGGTATTGGGTCGGATTAGCGGGTTGAACCCATTATACCAGGTCTAATTAGGATAGGATACAAATGATGCATGAGAATTATGTTAATTATGTAAATAAGTAATCCAATGAAAAAGATTCATCTACTATTGAGGCATGTGATGCGCTTATCTAGGCATCCGTTCGTTGACCCCACATCAATAGAAAGGTATTTGATCACATTAGGGATGACTTCTATGGAGGAGACCTATATATAAGTTATTCACTAAATGATGGCTATTACCCGATAACCCAATTCACATGTTTAATAAAACCCTAAGATAAATAGGTGACATATAGTTGGGTTATTTGGGTTATATTGGGTGAAAAATTTCATCCATCACCGACCTATAATCTGCCACCCGTCTTCTATTCAGAGATTCCTAATTTATTTTAAGTAACCTACTAGCTCTAAAGACTAAAGGGAACCTTAAATAATACTTAAAAAACAAATATGTTTAGGTCTCGTTCGGCAGGGGCCTTTTATCCCGCTTTTCCACTTAAAAAATCTTTATTCTGTCGAAAATTGTAGTATGACCAGATTTATATGCTCTGGATAAAGGCAGCAAGTGGTCTTTAAGAATAAGATTGGTTTACTTGCGTTTGGGAGATAGAGCTACTTTTATTTTCACCTGTGCCAAGACAAATACAAGATTACCCTCAGCCTTTTTCATTATTTACAGTGTATACCCTTACCAAGTCACCCGATTTTTGCTCTCTCCTCATTCTCTTTCGTTTTCTCTTTCCTTTCAAATCCTCCATTACTGAGCCTGCTAACATATTCCTCCAGTATCTTCCTCCACTACTCTACTATTTGGCAACCACTTCTATTTCAATTCCAATAATGGCAACTAACACCCCCAGCCACTTATGTCTTGTCAATTTCTTAGTATAATACTCTATCAAGGTTATCATTCTTCCTTACTCATACGCATCAACTGGTGAGAGGTAACTACCCAATTGTGACTATTTATTTTTGTTTACATTGTAGATTCATACAAAATTTTCTTTTAATTTTTCTTTTATTGGTTAAAATTGTCAGCGGCTTTGGTAACAAATTTACCACAGCAACTGGTAGGTTTCATTACATTTGACTAGGCTTCAAACAAGTAAGCCTTCAATGTTTTATCATTTCATATTGGAATGGTTGACTATAACATAATGTTGTTGTGTTACTCGTTTATTGAATCCATCTGTGGTGTTGAGGTGCTACATTACTTGAGTTGAGATAGTTTGTCTACCTTATTACTTTTGCTATGTTCGTTTAAAGTAATGTGGTGTAAGCTACATAGTTGTAGGTATGTGTGCTTTATGTCATTACTTTCATTTTTACATAACTAGCATAATGGTTAAGGATGGTAGAGGTGATAAAGAGAAAAGAAAGACAAATAGTGAACGAAACTCCAGGAAACCCAAACATGATTGGACATTGCCCGATGATGAGCTACTATATCCTTGATGGTGGAGGAGGCAAGGCTTCAGATAGGAAGGGTTATGACAGGTGTCGGTGTGTAGCACAAATGGGTACCCCTGATAAAGAAGTTTAATAAAAAAGAGGGAAGGGTTTCCACCAGTAGACAAAGATCAATACAAAAACAAAGGTGATACACGTAAGATGGGTTGGAGGAAATGAAACGAACTAATGAACAAACTAAGTGGTTTAGGCTGGGACTTCGACATAAAAACAGTTACTTGCCCGCTAGAATGGATAGTCGAGAGAGCAAAGGTGAACCAACACTTTAATAATTCTGTTTTTTTGTGGTGAACACTTATATTTGTAGTTGTTTGTAATAAGTTTTGTGTTGATGGGTCAAATTAATATAGGAGGATAGTGCTATTGCAAAGACAGTAAACTCTAAGTGGTCTTCGTATTTATTTAACGACTTGGAGTTAATTTGGGGCCAAGGGTATGCAACCAGTGATCTAAGGCAAACACCCAGTGGTAAAAATACCTGAGTATATTAACTATTCTACTGCTGATGGTGCTAACTATGATGAGGAAGCATAAAATAATCTGATTCCATTTGTAGAAATAACATACTCAGATGCAAATGGTGGAGAGTCAATGGATATATCCACTGGCAAACCAACATTAAAGCAGCAGCGGAATTGTTGGGACAAACAGACAGAGGGTGACTACTCCATTCCAAGGAGTGATAAGGGTTAATCAACCCTATCTTTGACTTCACCACCGAGGTTGCTAGAGCTGCATCAAGCTCACTTGCTAATTCATTTCAGTACCGCTAGTATGCGGGGTTGGAGGTTAGTAGCTCTGCTAAGTATGTTCCTAATGTTGATCATGTAGGTTCTGGTATTGTTTCCAACATAAATAATATTGACAGTTTGTCACCATCTATGCCATTTGCCACTCAGCCTGTGGGGAACCCACCTAGCTTTAACCATGTGAGTGGGATGATCTAATAGAGATTACTAGCTTGGGTGTTCCCCATGGAGGAAGGGGGAAAAATTGCAGCCATTCATGATGTGAATGTGTGCAAGAAAAAATTAAGAGGTAGCAAGGGAAAGTAAAAAATATGTGATGCTAGAGGAAACCCATGATTTGAAGGGTGGGCTCAATGATAAACTGACAAATGCCACATCCATGATACATGATTTACATCAACAAGTGTCCCTACTGGACCCTATCATATCAGTTCAAAAAGTAATTACAAGGATACAAAGTGTTGAAGGCTTTAGCAAGAAGATGATTGTCCATACCACTTTTGTATTATCAAACAAAAAGCAAAGGGAAACATTCATGACATTAAAGGATGATGAGGAGATTTATGAGTGGGTTCATTAAGCCTGGAATGACAAATATGGAAGTGAGCAATGACGGGAGCGGGATGGGTTGAAGTTGAGATGGCCTGAGTCCATTTTTGAATTGTCATCTCATGTTTGGATTCTGTTGGTTCTGTTTGTAATTTTTTGGCTTTGAAGAATGTGTTTAATGGGTCAGGGTATGGTTGGGTGGGTCTGTGCAGACCTTATTACTTTTTCAGGATTGGTTATGTTTGCTTTTAGGTGGTTATGTGTATGACACTAGCTGTTACTAACCCACAACTGAGATGGTCTAGATATTTATAGGTATATTCTGATGATGACTGTGCCTAGTAGTTTATTGATCGTAATACCAATCACTATATTCTAATGGTGCATATATCTTAGCAACTATTCAATTAAATAACAGTAGTAATTACTATATTTGTTCATAACGTGTATAATAATGTCCTTGCCAGATAACTATGGTAATGGAAGGGAACACTGAGGCCCTTCAAATACTATAGAAGCGGTTGATCGAAAGTATGAGGGATTTGATTAAGTTTATCATTCTTCGATCAGTTGAAGAATTTAAGGCAAGGTTTATTATGGTTCTTATTACTAAAGTAGTTGTAACGATAAACAACAAGTGTCATATATGTTGAAGGACGGGTTTATTTGACCAACTGCAGATGAAAGTTCGTTATCACCAATCCAAATACAAAGCAGAAAACCCATGAGAAGCTAAAGAAATTTTCAACAAAGTCCATTCGTCTTTGAGATCAACTATTGAAAGATGCTTTGGAGTTTTGAAAGCACGTTGGCAATACTGTGAAAGGTTCCTAGTTACTCACTACACAAACAGGTGAAGACGGTGAATGCTTGCTTCATATTACACAACTTTATACGCCTTAGCCAGTTTGGAGACCCTTGTTTCAGTATTATAGAGGCAGCCCCAAATTTTATTCCTTTTGAAGATGACAGTATTGATGTTGATCTAAGCAGTTCGTTAAGGGCCACTACATCAGCAGACAATGGATCCAAGCTATAGTTCAACTTAAACAAATCTTGACTACTGAGATGATGGCGAGGAGATGTGGTAGAATTTAGCTAGGAAACAACACTGATGTACTTAGTTATGTATGACTTCATTATATTCACTTGTTTCAGTTATATGTCTCTTACATTTTTTTTATCAAACTATGACTACGCTCTTAGAAGATGTAATGTTTTATTGCGTTTTGTTTTGTTAATGTTGCAATACATCAGGAAACTAAGATCGAATGATATGGTTATAGTCATCTCTTGTTTTTTGTTTCTTATACTTATGCCAAGTAGTATTGACCAATATTAAAACAAAATAGAGTACTTCTCGGGCAAGGTTGCAACATAGTAGTCATTAGTGTTCCAAACATACTTTACATCATTATGTCAGAAACAGAATGACATAATAACATCACCTAAATTAAAGTCTTCAATCAAACCTTAAGCTACACCTACACAGTAGCATCATACCCACATGCACCCTTAACCCCAAAACTACCTGTAAACCAGAACCATCCAAACCCAAAAGTAAACAAAAGCCACCTAGTGCATGAACAAAAGTGTTGACCTCCACCTTCATCACCCAACCCTTCTCCTTCCTCGCTGCATTGCGTTAGCCAAATTTGCGATCATAAGTGTGGCTCTCGATTGACTCTATTGAAAATAAAGTACTTTCCTCATTTGGTGCAATGGTTTCTGGTGTTGGTCTTGTAGATGGACTTCCCTTCTGATGATCCACCTTTTAACACTCTTTTCCCTTCAGAATCTGTTTTTTGCTTTGCCCAAAGTCAATTACTGCCATATTAGGGAACTCTAGCTCATCAGGACGGGGGACGTATCTGGAGCGATAGTAACTGTACGGAATACAGACATACAAGGAGTACTTTTCAAATGTCAAATCATCTGACTCAAAGCTCTCATTAGAACTTTTTATGGATGAGATTTTTGGTGAAGTATCATCAAGGGTGACAAAAGGGGTATTTCCAATGAAATGTAGCTCATGTTGTGGGGATGTTTCTAGATCGATTGCTTTAGTTAAAGGGAAAGGAGTACGTGGAGAATCCATATTTGGTAAGACAAGGAATAGAAAATAAAGAACAAAGGTTGAAGATAGTAGAAGTTAGAAAGTTAGATAAAAGGAATATGGTAAAGGAGGACAAATGAGTTGGTGAAAGGTAGGCTTTTTAAAATATCATTTCCCCACCAAAATTGAGTGAAGAAAACTAAAAGTGCCTCCTTTGCATTCATTACAAGCTCTATTCATATACCTGCGTGAAGAGATGTAATAAGTTGATTAAACTTACAGGTTGGAGGGTTATTCAATGTCTGGTGGTTAGTGTTTTTGGTTGTGTTATTAAAGAATAATAAACCACATATCTGCAAACCCATACACGATTTGTAAATATGACTGTAAATGCTTAATAGTTAAGTTGTTACATTACAGGATACGAAGTAGCAAATTACTTGATGATTTTGAAATTAAAGAGCCATATAATCGATCACACACCCCTCCTTCAAACCAAAAGCTTAAACTAAACTGAACAACTAAAACATATCATGAGTCTAAAAGCAACATCCACCACATTTAAACCCTCTACTTGAACATAAAGAAGATTTAGAGCATGATAACAATATAAATCAAAACAGCTGCTCGAGATAGACTCCTTATAATAGCTTTTGACCATCAATTAGCTGAACAGTGGATGCAGCTGCATCGCCGGACATCCTTTCCAAAATGGCCAACCTTGATCTTACAGCAGCCATAGCATCAAGAGTTTGTTGAATGTGTGATCCCATGTTCCTTGTCAAGACACTGGGTTGTTCCGCATGATTGTTGCTCTGATCAGGTGATGTTGAAGGCCTGTTTATAGAGTCCCACCCAACAGAAAAAATTGCACCGACTGCATCGGAAGAAAAGACGTCCAAAATTTTCATTAGTGTATGATATCAACAGTATACATCTAACACTGTACCTGCAGTTTATGTACCAAGTGTTGAGCTCTTCACTCCTATTTCTAAACGTTGCACTATGCAAATGTGTATGTAACAAATCTTGTTAACTGGGTGGATAATTTTTTTAAATAAAACAGAGTTGCAATACTTACATTATAAGATATGGAGAACTTTGTTGTGTTGTGGGTTGATAACAGCAGATCAGGATAGAAGAAAAAAACGACAATGGGTATCTATATGCAAAAGGAAAATATGAGGTTTGTTTAATAAGGGAGCATAATACACTGTTGAATTGGGAGGATGTTTAGTAATGTTAACAGATAAAGACAACTTTAATGTATGGGGGCTAAAATGTCCCTGCCAAACATCTTAGACATAAAGCTATGTAGTTTTTTTTTTAAAATAAAGCTAACTTTAAATCAGTCCCTATTTTAAAGTTTTTTTTTTTTTTTTTTTGAAAAAAGTCCCTATTTTAAAGTTGATTGCCACACGGGGTTAATCTTCCAAATATCAAATATCTATCTATTCCAATTATCAATTTGAGTTGCGAACAATTGTACATCTCACCTGTAATTTTAGCTCTCTCTTCTACCCCTAACCCCAGTTCTTTACTTCTCACAAGCCATCAGATGTCCACCATGCACAAGGACGACAATTAAACCACCACACCTCACCTATAGACTATGATTCAGCTAACAGTCCACTACGTCAGCAAAATCCTTGGCATCAATACATTCTTTTTTCTTAGGTTGTGTGATTATTTATTACACTAATGTATGTTGCTACTACTATTCATCAATCAAGTTAGGCCTTGATGCATCTGTTTGGCATGCACGTACATGATTGGAACTTGAATATACTTCCACTTTAAAATAAATGTAATACAAATATGGACACGAGTCTTCTATATTTCTATTAACACCAGTCTTCATACAAGATCTGTGTTTTGCCAAGATCATGGTTATACATGATCTAGATCAAAAGATGATGTTCTTGTAGCGGGCAATTGTTATATATCAGAATTAGAGATCATGTAATGTGTTGATGGTGCTGATTGGTATGTTAATGAGACCAACAAGTTATACAATGATTACAACAGATTGGTAACATAGAAGTAAATTAATATGGAACACTGATATGAACTGAGTACTGACAGAAAAAAAAAAGATAACCAAAACGACAAGAGCTATAATTAAGGGACATATTGGAAGTATTGAATTCTCTAATGTATGTTCTTAGCTATTAGTATACATGGTACTATTATCACCGTGACTCATGAGTGATCAAGGCTCTGTTCGGTATGACTGTTTTGTGAAAAATTTCCGGTCAAAGGTCATTTGACCAACTCAATTCCCTATCGCATGCGTTTTTCACCATAATTCCCGGGCAGGTACATTTTTTACTTTTCTCTGTTAAGGAAGCGCACAACAGAAATCAGTCTGCCGGCTGACTTACTTCTATTGTGCGCCACCTTAACAGATAAAAAAATTTCCATTTCTGAATGTTAAGGAGGCGCATACTGCAAGTCAGCCTCCGGGAGACTCATCTACAGTATGCGTCTCCTTAACATTCAGGAAATCAAAATGTCAGCTAGTTGAATATTAAGGAAGCGCACCTGCATAACATTCAACCATTTTTTAACGTATATAACAGCTCTTTTTTGACAGTCTTCCTAACGTACAAGGAAAAGGTCGATTTGTGCTTTGTTAAGGAGGTTGTCTTCTGTTGTGCGCCTCCTTAACAAAGGAGAAGTCGAAATTTTTTATCCGTTAAGGTGGCGCACAATAGAAGTAAGTCAGCCGGCAGACTGATTTCTGTTGTGCGCTTCCTTAACAGAGAAAAGTAAAAAATGCACCTGCCCGGGAATTATTGTGGAAAACGCACGCGATAGGGAATTGAGTTGGTCAAATGACCTTTGACCGGAAATTTTCCGCTGTTTTGTAGCATATTTGAGCGGTTCTTTTGCAGCATAAGTTAGTTACGTGTAGTGTGTTTATCGTTTTCTGTACTACAAATACAAATTTGATTTGCATTTTAAAACAATATTTTGTTATGAAAGAAATAAACTAACTAACAACAAATGTTTTAAAACAAGTAATTTGTTACCGTCAAAGGACTGCACATACCCGAATGTTGATAAATTCAATACAACACAAGTTAATACAACATAATGGGTGCCCATCAGCTTAATCAGTAGACTAGTTTGTTTATTAGTGACATTGCTCTCACTGTTATCACCCTCATTAGCTTATTTTCCCTTGTTAGCCTTAGTTGTTTTTTTACATTGCTCCAATGCCATCTAAAATTAGTTCAAATTTAAAATTAATTACGATATTGTGTAATAAGATAATAAACAATATCCATGTCATTAACCTTCAACAATTAGAATGTTAATAAGTGCAACAAAATCACTTACATAATTGTATCACTACTATAGAAAAAAGTATCGACAACACATAAAAGACAACAATATTGTGTTGTATTTGATGGGACAAGAGAAACTACGAGGAAAAATTAGCACATAAGACAACAGTTAATTTATTAATTGTATTACTTATTGAGAGACAACAGTTTCGGCCGTTTTTTTAAATAATTGTTTTGAGATTACTACAGTACCCCAGATGAATTACAAAATACTTCCATATCCTAACATCACCGATTATACGTGTGATGTTTATCAAGCTTGTCTTTGTGCACAATTCTTCGCGTGGTGTACTGCTACCTGTTGTTGCCAGTTTCAGTTCATGAATAAATTAATATCCCTGCAGAGCAACCTTGGCCTCCATCATTAAAACCCACTGCGCCACTTTCTCCATTCTCACCAAACGCCATCACAGACCCGACCGACTCAAGCGTTCAAACTCACCACGCCACTCTTCCGTTTGTGTCGCTTTCTTTTCTTTGTCTTTGAAGTTTTTCCAACAGTAGCAGTTGGTACGGCTCGCACGGTTTTCTTCCCTGTTCAGTGCAAATTTTTCCCTCTACTTGAGTAACCACTCGGAAGCTAATCTTATATCAACATGGGCTCTCCTCTCTCATAGCACCCCTACGCTCTGCACCGGCTCCCACCTCTCAGGCCACCATGCCCCCACCACTGCCTAGGCTTACGCAACCACTATCCTCCGCCCTAGCACCCACCGAATCAAACTCACACGCACCTATAAAACCCACACATCCAACCAACCACCATGGATCGGAGCCCCACCCCAGGAGCAACATTATTCATTGATAACATCCACCCGGCAACCAAATATGGCACCATTTGGGAATTGTTTGACAAGTTTGGACCAATTGTAGGCATCAGACTCCCTACTACTCCAAGGATTCGAACTAGAACACGGTACGGCTTCGTGGAATTCAGACTTAAGATGGACGCAGATCAGGCAATAAGAGAATCTAATGGGAAGATGGTGGATGGACACAGACTGCAAATTCAAACAGCCATAAACCGACCACGTAACTTAGTGTTTTCATCTCAGCAATGGGTCCCGAAACCACAACCTTACGTAGCAGACACGAGCAAACAGAGCTACTCTTCTCCGATTCGCAACAACATCCCAGCTAGACAAAACATACACGCACAAGGATTCATCAGTCTGCAGCCATCTATGGAGATGAAAGAAAAGCTTGAGAGAGGTATCGTCTTTCTCCTTCCCCCTCGAACAAGCTCAAAATTTTTTGAAGATAAGCTTAGGGACTACTCACCAAGCCTGGAAACAGTTACTTGCTTATCCCCGATTAAGTATGTGGCCATCCTCTCATCACATAAAGAAGCAGACAGTATCATTAACTCAAATTTGGGTGACGACCTGGGCTGGACAAAGCGTAGATGGCAGCATGATGACCAAACCTCCAGCAGGAGCACGAACATAGCAATCAGGGGGCTACCAATACAGACATGGTCCGAACATGCCATTCGATCAGTCACTAAGCACCTTGGAGAAATCACATCGATTGCTAGTGACACGCATAGCCTTCCAAAGTTCATGGAGATCCAAGCAACTATTGAAACAAAGAAGATGGCTATTATTAATGAAGAAGTCATGGTGGAGGTAGAAGGACAAATATACAGTGTTGGCATTATAGAATACTGGTCGGAAGAGCTATCACAACGCTGTTATGAAAACAATCAAGAACGATCCAAGACGACGGACTACCAGGCGCCGGTACAGACGGCGGAGCAACCGGCGACGTCCCCCCCGACATATCAGCATGAGCGAACTCACTTTAACTGGGAAATCCAAACCGCCCATACCCCCCCTGCTGAAAAGCGTATAAACACATTTGTTTATTCAGTGGCAGCTCTGTCAAAGCTCTCCAGCACCCAAGATTATTCGCTCTGCTTTCACAATAATGCGATCGGAAGTGCTGCAGTTATTATAATTAATGAGAGTTTGCCCATCCAGATTTGTCCTTTCCTCGATAAAGACATAGTTCAATCCTTCAGAAGGCTACCAGAGACATTCTTTCTGCCTCGGGCACCAAAGGCTGCAACATGGAGGCGACTATTGTCGAGTCGTGCACAGACCCAATTTGTGCGCCACCAGGAAAACATTCAACCACACCAAATCATCACAGTCCTCAAGATACTGCTCAGAATGTTTCCTCCTCCCAACCACCTCCATCTCTAAGCCCGAATTGCATTCTGTCGACAGCCCAATCAAGTACCTCCACACAAAACCCCTACGACTCTCCTCCACAGTCACCATGCACTCCATGCACTCCCCCTCACACACAACTGACAGTAGTGCCGCCAACTCAGGAGAATAACCAACCATGTTCTGTTAGGGGAGCACTCTCACATTCGCAGGATTCCATCTCTCCTCTATCGCCTGCAATAAATATCGGGGTTTTCCTAACACCAGACATTGAGCCTGTGTCCTCCTCGGAATTTTTAAACAACAGTCCCACAACCTGTCAAGCCCAGAAGTGTATCGACTTTGGAAGAAGCCTAAACTGCCATTATCCTAATCCAGAAATATCCCTGCAGCAATTCTCCCAAATTCTACGAAGAAGTAATCGGATTGAAGAGAAACAGAACAGCCAGAAAAATGAGCAATGTAATCTGCTTCCAAAATGTCAGAGGAATAAGCAGAAAAGAGAAACTGGCTATGCTCAAAAGGGAGATCAGAGAGGCAGGGGCAAACCTCATCGGAATTTTCGAGACTCATCGATCTCAACCCCTCAATAATGAACTCGGCCTCTGGGGAAAACAAGATAACTCATCGGCCATAGATATCCCTGCCGTTGGCCACTTAGGAGGGATCATAGTATCTTGGAATCCCAAACATATAAATATACTAAATTCAATCAAGGGAACACGATGGATCGCTGTAGAGCTTGGTTGGCCGCACACCACCTTCACAGGCTACATAATATTCATTTATGCTCCGACACGACCAGAGGAACGCAATACAGTCTACTCAGAAATCTTAAACACATCTTTCAATAAACCCATCCTGATAGCGGGTGATTTAAATGAAGTAGTGAAAGGAACCGACCGAAAAAGAGGAAAGGATACCACGTCGACAAAAAGCATGGAGGATCTACGCCACTGGATCGATCAACTCAGCATGAT
Organism: Limonium bicolor; assembly: GCA_023374045.1. Lineage (NCBI taxonomy): Eukaryota > Viridiplantae > Streptophyta > Magnoliopsida > Caryophyllales > Plumbaginaceae > Limonium > Limonium bicolor. The sequence goes on from CM041778.1 coordinate 108,617,652, forward strand.
TGAAGTGGACCTACAAGGAGCAAAATATACATGGAGGAACAGGAAATCTATGAGCCGAATTGATCGTGTATTCGTACAAGCTGAATGGTTAGCAAATTTCCCCGGGCTAACACTCAATGCAAATCCCTGGAAACTTTCTGATCATCGTTTCATGAAGATTACTCTATTCGACGTCAACTGGGGACCTAAACCTTTTAGGGTCCTAAATGGATGGCTACAACATAAAGATTTCAAAGCTTTCTTTGAGGAGGAGTGGCTCAAACTCCGAAAACAACCATTAACCTCGAAATTCAGAGCCATTAAGAAGGCCCTCAGACGCTGGAATGTGGATATTTATGGCCACATCGACAGCAGATTGAACTCGGCACTTGAAGACCTGGCTAAAATGGATAAATACGTGGAAGATGATACCTGGGATGAATGCCCAGCGGTAGAGCAGATAAAATAAACCAGATCTGGGGAATACTAAGAGAGAAAGAAAGGTACTGGAAGCAGCTATCCAGAGATAAATATATCAAGGAA
>CM041778.1:108618673-108668287 GCA_023374045.1 Limonium bicolor
TGTAAGGATTTGTCAGTGGAAGAACCACTCCACCAGAAACGTGAAATCATACCTTTGATGGACTTGAGAAGCGATTGGGGGAACGAAATGAATGACATAACATATGTAGGGATGGCCTGAAGGATAGATTTAATAAGATGCAACCACGCTGCCTGAGATGTGTGATGAGACCACCCCTGGATCGGTCGAGCAACCCTGTCCTTAATGTAAGCAAAGACCGTTTTCCGATTACGTCCCACTTGCACAGGGACCCCAAATACATGCCAAAATCCTGAACCACACGACCACTCAAAACCTCCGCAACTGCCTGACGTATCTGCGGTTGCAGATGATGGGAAAACATAAGGGCAGACTTGTCAGTATTTATACATTGGCCCGACGCAAGCTTAAAATCATCAAGGGTGTAAGACAGAGCCTGAGCATTGGCAACCGTTGCTTTCCCAAATAAAATGCAGTCAACCACAAAAAGTAAGTTGGTGATTGGTGTGGTGAGACCCGGAAAAGAGAATCCTTGGTAATGATTGACCTGGGCAGAGAGATTGATGGCAGAAGTCAAAACCTCTATACAGCAAATAAAGAGCAATGGGGATAAAGGTTCCCCCTGCCGAAGGCCACGTTGAGGGCAGAAGGTGGGCCTGGGTGGCCATTAATAAGCACTGACATGGTGGCAGAGGTAAGACACTTACGAACAGCCTTAACCCAAAAAGGGTGAAAACCCATCCTGGCCAAAACTTCCAAAACAAAAGACCATTCCACCCGGTCAAAAGCCTTGGACATATCAACTTTATAGGCAAAAAAACCCCGGAGTCGAGCCTTGGAAGTGCGCATAAGATGAAGGACTTCATGAGTAAGGAGAACCTGGTCAGAGATCAATCGGTCTTTCACGAAAGCTCCTTGATTATCAGAGATGACATCCGGCAGAACATGTTGTACTCTGTTGACCAAGACCTTGGAGATGACGCGGTACACAGTATTACACAATGAGATTGGCTGAAACTCCGTAATTGAGGTTGCCCCTGGCTTTTTGGCGATAAGGGCAAGGTGAGTGTGGTTGAGATCCATGGGCACTGCGTCAGTGTTGAGAAAAGCCAAGGCAGTTGCAATAAAATCATCACTAATAATAGGCCAATAACTGCGAAGAAAAACCACATTGATGTCATCAGGTCCTGGAGCCTGGAGGGGTTTAACTGCTTATAAGCAGCAACTACCTCATCACGAGTGAAAGGCTGACCCATAGGGTCGTAACTGTGAGGTTGAACGCGGCCCTCCACACAAGCCAGTAGATGCTGATCCGATTGAGGATTAGTTGATGCAAACAAATCTTGAAAGAAAGATTGAGCCACGAATTCAACACCATGTCAAGTGGTGGCTGCAGGCAAAGTTGGAGACGAGAGACTGAAAATTGCATTGCGGCGAGAGCGAGCCCTGAACTTATTGAAGAACAGATTATTGTTTTTATCACCTGCCTGTAACCAGTTGATCCTGGATCGCTGTTGAAGGCGGACTTCATCACGTTGCAACAGAGTGTCCACCATAGCGGAGCATGACTTCCATTTAGCTAAGATATGCGGGGTGGAGTCCTGCTGGTCGAGACGGTCAAGTTCAAGCTGGGCCTAATGAAGAGCTTTCTTTTCAACCCATATTTGCTTAATTCCCCAAGTACGTAAACGCTGACCACAAGCCCGAACTTTGGAGGTATAACTGTGCAAATCTGATCCGTTAACCCAAACTGAGTGGACCAGTGCGCGGCACTGATCATTCATAGCCCAACAATTCTCAAACCGAAAAGGCTTCGGGCCACATCAAGTGGACGGTTGCAATAATAACTTAATGGGCCTATGATCCGGACGTCCCCATCGAAGGTGGTTATTCTGTGCATCGGGATATAGCGCTAGCCATGCATCGTTAGCAACAAACCGATCTAACCGACTTTGGACATTATATGGATATTCTGTACGTTTTGTATATGTAAAGCAAGGACCCCGATATCCCAAATCATGCAATGCTCAATCTGCTAAACAAGATCGGAAGGCCGTCATTGCCGCTTGTGATCGAAAACCCTGACCCCGATGCTCGTGTAAGTCCAAAACTTCATTGAGATCACCGCCCAATACCCATGGTCCCCTCCATTGCGCATGTAGATAACGTAAAAGTCGCCAGGTTTTCCATTTATCGGTTACATTTGACCAACCATACACCCGTTAACCGCCATTCAAAACCCCCAAAATTACAAACAATTACATCAACATGATGAGCTGAGAAACTAGATAAAGGTACATGTAAATTGTCCTACCAAAACATAGTGACCCCGTCCTTCTGACCTTCGCTATCACCTGCTACCCAACTATAACCCCTAATCTTAGATGCAACCGAGCGCATCTCAAAGAAGATAGTTTTGTTTCTAACAAAACAACAAAAACCGGTGCTTCACGAGCCACCAACCCCACTAACCAGCGAAACCGCCACCTGCTACCCAGCCACGGCAGTTCGCAACTAACACCGACATCATTCCGGGCGACCCGAGGCTGCCCCCGGAGTCGCCTGTGGTGGCTCACCACCTGAATCGGAACTCTTAAGCCTCTTCGAACTATCGGGAACAACCTCCTCTGGCGAAGCATCAACATGCGAAGACACTGAAACATCCTCCTCCTGCTTACGTTTCCGATTGCATGAACTTGTTGGAGAAGCAGCAATCTCCCCTTCTTCAAGCTCTTGATCCCCTTGCACCTTCTGGTCTGTTGGAGAAGCAACATGCAGAGACTGATGAGTGTCGGGACGGGACTGCGAGCGGAGACCACAACATGGCTAGCAGGTGCTAAAACTTGCCGGCTATGCTCAATTCCCTCCATTGCCTGAACTGTTGGTGTGCGATTAGCGGGCAGAACTGCTGATGGAACCGATGGTGGTGGAGGCGACAGAGCCCTAGAACGACCAGTACCAAAAGTACTAGATTTGAGCCACAAGCCGTATGGAAATGCTGCTCCTGCAATCTCTGATTTGTGTGGGCAGTCACGTACTGTATGATCAAAATAGCCGCAGATGAAACATAACGTCGGTAACCTTTCGTCTGATAACCGGAAAACAGAAAGCTTCCCCTCAATGTTGACAGTCACAAACCGCATCAAAGGCTTGGAGAGATCCAGTAAAACCTTGACCCGAAGATAAGGCCTTGGCTCTGTAGTAACAACATCTGAAACATCCAAGCTTGCCTCCTCCGCTTCAGTAAGCGCAAGATTGGCACCGTGAGCAGCAATTTCATCAACCTTTGAAGAAGACGCGGCCAAGGCAGGGAGAAAGAGAGTGCCGAAATTCAAAAGCAGGAAAAGAAGTGTGCAGGGGTGCAAGGAAGTCGAAGCAGTCGGGGACTGGAGGCTTAAGGAGTGACATGGGCAGGGTATAGAAGATTTAAACCGACTGCGGGCATCGGGGAGGCGAAAGGGCTTAAGATTTTGCAGGATTTGCAATGATTTGCATGTCAAAAAGTGGTGAACGTGGCTGCGATTAGAGTATAATGTGGTTAAGGTGGCATAATTCAGAAGATTTGGAAAAGTTGGTGGCAACGGAAGCGTCGGAGCAGGCAAGATTGACCAATGCATGGTGAGCATATTGCAGTCAGGAAAAAACCCTAGCGAGTCATAGGTTTCCTTCATAGAGAGGAAACAGAACCGGCAGTAAAAAAATTTCTTAACATAGAACAATATATATATAATGAAATTAGTGGAACTCAAGCTTAAGTTGTGGCAAAAAAAATTATTTAACTGAAATTCTAGTTTTATAATTCTAAATGATAATATTACCCAAATTAAAAAGATCAAATCATAATTTATAACACCTTAATAGAGCCCATCAATCATGTTGTTTTGTGGTTGATAGAATGTTTTTTGTTTTTTTTTGCGCAATTAGTTGGTTGTTAGAATGTTAGTGTTGTCTCTGCCGGTGCGAATGCGAGCGAGCCAATAGACAAGACAAAAGCAAAACTAATTTCGTATATATGCATACTTCTATAAATTTCCTCGTGCTAATGGTGGCCACGGTTCCGGTTCCATCGGTTCGTTCCGGAACTCTGTATTCACTTTGGATTCGCTCAAATCAACGGTTCGACCGGTTCCGGAGCGGTTCCGGTTCCGGTTCCGGTTCTGATCGGTTCTGGACGGTTCCGGGGGCGGTTCCGACCGGTTCCGGAAAGATTCGATCGGCTCAGTTGTTCGTTTTAACTCCGATTTTAGATCTGTTTGCGCGCACACGTTGCTCTTTTCGTCCACTTTACTCCTAGCTAGTTATTCTTCAAGTTTATAATCTAAATGTGTAAGAACCAAACTTAAATTTTTATTGAATTGTAAAAATTAAAGAGCAAAACGGATTTTATTATATGATTCACTACCTCGTTAAAACCTTATTAGGTAAAAACCCTTGGGAAAACCCTAATAAGGAAAAAGAGTACAGTTACTAATAGGTTACATGATTTCAATTTGGAAGTCTTAAAAGATTACATGGAAATAAAGTAATACTAATACATTCTAAAAGATTACAATACAAAATAGAAGTCCTAAGTGGTGATTCCAACGGCTACTTTGGCCGGTTCCGGGGTGGTTCCGGTTCCACCGGTTCCGATTTCGGTTCCGGTTCCACGGTCCGAATCCGACGCGAATCCAGGCGGTTCCGGGCGGTTCCGGTTCCAGTCCCGGTTCGGTCCCAATCTCAAAACTTGTATTCGTTCGATTCGCAAGGGGACGGTTCGGTTCCGAATCGGTTCCAGCCCGGTTCCGCCCGGTTCTGGTTCCAATCGGTTCCGGGTAGATTCGCCGGTTCCGGGTAGATTCGGATTCGTGGCCACCATTACTCGTAGCCTTGAAAATTAAACATTTGTGATTTTAAAACTTTCCCGCTCCCAAATTGAAATAAACTAAAAAAAAGCAAAATAAGGTGTCATTCTTGTTTCCAGTTACATTCTAATGTCAACGGTCAATATAGGCTCTACTAGCTTATATTACTGGGTTGACGACGCGGAACGGTAAATAGAACGTACTCCCTCCGTCCTGAATTGACTGTCCTGTTTGCTTTATAGCACATTTTTCCACTTCAATATTAAGCATATAAGATAAAAATTTTATAAAACTAAATTTTGTAACATATAGTTTATCATGTAAGGATTCATATACAAAATTTAAATTTTCAAAATTAATTTATTTTATATGTTAAAAATTGAAGTCAAACGACATGTCAAATAGTAAACAAGACGGTCAATTGAGGACGGAGGGAGTATGAATGAATTCTGCTTTTTGAATGCATCGGAGAAGAAAGAAAAATTCTGCCAGTACAGAGTTTTTTTTCAGTAGTTGTTGTCTTTTTTTTCTTTTCTTTCTTTTGTTCGAAACCACTCTCTGTAGTTGTTGTCATTTCAGCCTTTACAGCTGTAGTCATAAAATCCCAGCACTGCAATCCCTTAACGCTAGTACTGTATGTCTAATTTTGATTTGAATCAATTTTTTCGAAAGATTTTACATTTGGCAATGACCTATAGAAATTTTAACACCAGTTAACACTAGTACCAATTTTTACAAATGTTCCTTTTTTATCTTCTACGTATTTTATTTATTTTTGGCAGCTACTAGCTGAAACCAACAACAGATAATTGACATCTAAATCACACCTTTTCTCATTTATTGTATTCATTTTAATTAGGGTATTCATAGAAAATAGGAACGGTTAAGTTGAAAATCTGGTCAACTAAAGTGGTTCACCGGTTCGGTTAACGGAATTGTTTAATTTCCAGGTTACGGTTATTACTTTTACAGAATTCAATTAACCGGAAAAACTGTTTAAGGTCGCGTTCGCTCACCACCTCCAAACGCAGATATTCCTGCGTTACCATAAAGGTGACTATGGTTAACCACTTGTGGTCCACCATGTAAACTTTGGTCAGTAAGGAGGCCAATAATAATATGACATTTGTTTCAATTTTTTTTGTAGAAACAGATTAATCTTCCACTCGCGCCGAACGAACGCAGCCTAAGTCTTTTAATTTATTAAGCTTTTAAATTTTGAAAATAAGTATAAAACTATATGATTAATTATCAGATTTACCAAAAACATGTATACAATTATATTATTAATTGTTAGATTTATGCTAATACCAATATTTAATACCACACTGAAACTAGAAAAATCTTACGCTGTTTATTAATTATAAGAAAAAAATACATAAATTTATATCAATTCGGCTAACCGTTAAATCGGTAAAACCGTACCGAAACTGATGGTTAACCAGTCCCAATCAACCGCTTCTAAATAGATAAACCGATTATCAAAATTTGACTAACCGTCAGTACGATTAACCACGATCCGATTAACCGGTTTATGAACACCTCTAACAGCTTGCAGCTGCATCATCAAACCGAGCCTATATCTCTCCGTTTAAAAATATTAATCGTTATTCAAATAAATCTGGGCTAACATACAATACAATTAGCAGTAAAATGTTTCCTCTTTTGCCAATGGGAATGAGGGTACAAGTTTAACTCTTTATAAATTAGTCTAGGTTTTGACAATATTTACACACATTGGGCCTGTAGGGATTTGCTCCTTGTCTGGATTGGTGAAACTTTGACAAATCGAGTTTTGTACATACTCAATTCTCAAGGTGTTTGAAATAAAAGCATCATTACATGATTGTTGATACTATCACATGCATTATTTGTTTTGTTGACTCTTACGCTACCAACCAGACCGAATTTTGTATGGAAAAGGCGCGGAATTGGGACCATAAGAAAAAGAATTAAAAAGGTAAGCTGCCACGTCTCACGATCGAAAGTTTTTTTTGTCCCTCAGATTAAGAATGTGATACATGATGTCTTCTGCCTTTTTGCTTTCCCATTCTACAGGGCGACCTTGACCGAGAGTTCCAAATCATTGAAACCTCACGCTTATTATTGTACGTACTTATTACCATTTTGAAATCATAAGTAATCCAAGACTTGTACTATTAATGTAGCTATAGGAATCTAACATCTTTACATAGACACTAAATATAGCTAGTCATCATGATATGAGGAGGTTGTATTGAATGAATTGCATCAAGTTTGATTACCGCCTGCACTGAATGAAACGAAAAAACAAAACTTGTATGGTGATAATTTCACATCAATTAATTGTATCCTTATTCCTAAATCCATCTTCTTTCTATGATGATAAAATCAAATCTCACTCACTGTAAGCGTCCAAACATATGTATTGTAACAAATTAACATCACAAAACAATACCTGCAAATAAAAATACTTTACATAATTACGTGTGATGTATTTTGTTTTAAAAAAAATCAAATTTACATAACTTATCAGCACAATAAGTTTGTAGTATATAGGTCAATAAAATTTGACCTACTAAATTAATGGCTGATATAGATAAACAAAATCATCAATAAAGATTGCTTAATACTACTACTTGGTTTTAGTCTAATATGGATTAGGTGGATTGGGTTTTTAGTTTTATATATATATTGGATGTTGTGATACTTCGGATATGTTCAATTGGCTCCTAATTGGGAATGGGATGCCACGGAATTCAGTTATTTTATTTTTTAAATAACTTCTGGTTAGGCTTGTTTTCAGTTAAGTCTATCTTCAGTTTGGTATCATATTTTGATTTTCAGTTAGTCTGATACAATTTGACTCAAGACTTTTATTGCAAGGGAAAATTCCTAACTTCCTAAGTAGTTTTAGAGAATCGTGGTTGCTGGCATAGGATCTCCAGTGTAGTTACCGGTTATCAGCATTCATCTACTAGATCTTTATTGCCTTAAAAATAGATAATCGGTCATTAGATAACGATCATAAATTTCAATTTTTTGCAAACAAACTAAACCATACTTTCCATATTATTCATATTAACTATATGCAAATGACGATTAATTTCTATATAAAGTAACTGTTTTTACACAATTTTATCAAGATGCACGCGTCATTTATATATTTCAGATATTCATAATATATGTGTAAAACTACCTCTATTTCTTAACGGATGAGTAACAAATTAGTAGTAGCAATCATCACTTGTTTCTTATAGTATATATCGAAACAATCATAAATTGGAGTAATATTACAACTAGAAAAGGACACGTATGAAACACAATTTAATTACATACACGTAACAGTGCCGCCCATATAATTATGAAAAACTCCTTTAATTAAATAAATTACCTCTACTAACAAAGCATAACTAAATTACCTCTACTAACAAACAGTGGCGGACTCACATGGGTTCAAAGGGGTTCAGGACTCCGTAGGTATTTATATATATATATAATTAGTGGCACATTATATGATAAGAGTTGAGGTGGTCTACCGGTTAATTCCTTGATCGTATGTGATCAGGGGTTCAAATCATGCCTTCACTTTAACATTCCTTATTATATTCACATATACTTTATAAATTCATTTTAGTTTCACATTTATGTTTGAAATCTGGAATTCATTGTAGCTTTCAATTTAATATTCCTTATCAAATTCATTATTTATTGTAGTTGTTTATTTCAAGTGAACCTAAAACGTGTATGGATGACATATGTATTAACATTTTTTACGGTTGTTAATTTTATAATATTGATTTCTTTTTTAATGATTATGTGTGAAAAACTGAAAATGTTTTGTTAATAGCCATAAGATGTATAATGTGTAAATTTGAATATTCTTCGCGTCCTCTCACGGTAGTAGCACTATAAATTCATTTTAGTTTCACATTTATGTTTGAAATCAGGAATTCATTGTAGCTTTAAATTTAATATTTCTCATCAAATTCATTATTCATTGTAGTTGTTTATTTCAATTGAACCTAAAAAAAGTGTGTGGATGACATATGTATTAACATTTTTTTACGGTTGTTAATTTTGTATTATTGATTTCTTTTTTAATGATTATGTGTGAAAAACTGAAAATGTTTTGTCAATAGCCATAAGATGTATAAGGTGTATTTTTTATGGTTAGGTGACAGCCCCACCAATTTCTTTTGTATACTATTTTCAAGTGATGAAGACTAGTAGAGGTTAATGGTAATAAAATTTGAATATTATTTTGAATTTCAGTATATATAAAGTATATGTCCACTAAACTAATGAACCTCATAAGTTAAAAACTCTGGGTCCGCCCCTGCTAACAAAGTATAACAAAGTAAAAACCTATTGAGAAGTGGGAACCCAAGTTACTATACAAACTGTTTAAAAAAAAGTTACTATACAAACAAATACACGCGTTAAACACGGCTTACACTTATAAGCAAACATGCTTTAAATATAAGCAAAAGTAATTCCTTGACTATAACCTTATCTTGTTCCTAATAACTACATATATCCAAAGGAAATGTAGTATAAATAAATAAATTAATTAAACAGGTCATTTCTACTTCTAAACTTAACAAACAGCTTGCCATATCGTCAATCTACCATGGCATCACCAGAGGCAACCAACTTAATTTTTCCTCTATAAAAATATTCCTATTGAGTTTCGTGGATAGAGGTTTTAACGAGATGCTTGAACTAGAACCAACGGTGTGTGTTGCGGTATGGTTGTTTTGTGTGCAATTGAGTTTTGTTGTAAACTTTGTCATGTATTCAATAAAGTTACTTAATTAATATCTATTGTTTTTGGATGTGATTTTTGTTCAAAAATATATATCATTCATTCTAGTTTTTTGATACACTTTTATCCACTTTTAACCCTACTATTTAACACAAATAGGTCACTTCTACTTCTAAACTCAACAAACAGCTTGTCATATCGTCAATTTACCATGGCATCACCAAAGGCAACCAACTTAATTTTTCCTCTATAAAAATTTTCCTATTGAGTTATATGTATAGAGGTTTTAACGAGATGCTTGGACTAGGACCAACGGTGTGCTGTTGCGGTATGGTTGTTTTGTGTGCAATTGAGTTTTGTTGTAAACTTTGTCATGTATTCAATAAAGTAAATATCTGTCGTTTTAGGATGTGATTTTTGTTCAAAAATATATATCATTCATTCTAGCTTTTCGATACACTTTTATCCACTTTTAAAACTCTACTATTTAACACAAATAGGTCATTTCTACTTCTAAACTCAACAAACAGCTTGTCATATCGTCAATCTACCATGGCACCACCAGAGGCAACCAACTTAATTTTTCCTCTATAAAAATTTTGCTATTGAGTTTCGTGTATAGAGGTTTTAACGAGATGCTTGGACTAGGACCAACGGTGTGCTGTTGCGGTATGGTTGTTTTGTGTGCAATTGAGTTTTGTTGTAAACTTTGTCATGTATTCAATAAAGTTACTTAATTAATATATGTCGTTTTAGGATGTGATTTTTGTTCAAAAATAGATATCATTCATTCTAGCTTTTTGATACACTTTTATCCACTTTTAACCCTACTATTTAACACAAATAGGTCACATATACTTTTAAACTCAACAAACAGCTTGTCATATCGTCAATCTACCATGGCACCACCAGAGGCAACCAACTTAATTTTTCCTCTATAAAAATTTTCCTATTGAGTTTCGTGTATAGAGGTTTTAACGAGATGCTTGGACTAGGACCAATGGTGTGCTGTTGCGGTATGGTTGTTTTGTGTGCAATTGAGTTTTGCTGTAAACTTTGTCATGTATTCAATAAAGTTACTTAGCTAATATCTGTCGTTTTAGGATGTGATTTTTGTTCAAAAATATATATCATTCATTCTAGCTTTTTGATACACTTTTATCCACTTTTTTAACCCTACTATTTAACATAAATAGGTCACTTCTACTTCTAAACTCAACAAATAGCTTGTCATAGCATCAATCTATCATGGCAGCACCAGAGGCAACCAACTTAATTTTTCCTCTATAAAAATTTTCCTATTGAGTTTCGTGTATAGAGGTTTTAACGAGATGCTTGGACTAGGACCAACGGTGTGCTGTTGCGGTATGGTTGTTTTGTGTGTAATTGAGTTTTGTTGTAAACTTTGTCATGTATTCAATAAAGTTACTTAATTAATATATATCGTTTTAGGATGTGATTTTTGTTCAAAAATATATATCATTCATTCTAGTTTTTTTATACACTTTTATCTACTTTTAACACTACTATTTAACACAAAAATAATTATTATCTAAATAGAAAAGTAAAAAGTAGAGGTACATGCGTCATTTTTCTACATTCCTTAATAAGTGCGTAAGTTTCTAAAATGACAGATATTGTTGAACGGAGACATTATAAAAATAAGAAACAACTAATTAACATGAGCACTTCTACTTTCACAGATGGAAAACTGTTGTTGGTTCTATTCTGCCTTTTGATGGATATTTCTTCCGGCACCGGTATTATATCAATGTGTGACAAAAAGATTTGTACTGCGAGAGAGACACTTGGATGGGAGTGGATGATCCACTCTCGCACTTGAAACTGATTTCCCAGGGTTAAGAACAACGATTAAATAAAAGTATCCACGGCTGGCCCACCACCCCGCCTGTTACTCTGTCTCTCTGCATATCTTCTACTGGAACCATATATGTATATCCGCTAAATCTGCTACTTCTCCCCAAAATTAAAAGTTATCCACCGTAAAATATTCCAGCTTCTTCAAGGTCATATGTACGTGAAAGGAATGTTCTCATCATTTTCATCAAAATCTTCCTCCTTCCCACTGATCCTATCAGCAAGCAAACTTTTATCCACTCCCGGATTGAAATTCTTGTTTAGCAGAATCTTAATCTCCTGAGCATTGTCTCTAACCATGTGTCCCATGATACTATTAGATCTGAAATTCTTGTTCAGCAGCATGGTTATAACCATGTGTCCCATGATACTATTAGATCTGCAATAAGTTTTTAAAGAAAGTTTAATAAATAAATGATCTAATCAAAATTTAAAATTATATTAAAACACTGACACTGGTAAATAGGGGGGATGGACTTCTACATCTCTGATATAGTGGGGATTAGTTCCCTTGACATAACTAATCTCCTCCTCCTCATCAGTATAATATCTTGTCGCAAAAGTCTTCAACGCATCAATGCCACCGGGGGCATAGATTTGATACCGATACAGAGTTAAGGGGTCACCTCGAAGCAGCCTATATGGACGCCACACATTGCTTTTAGTCAAACTTAGACAGACGAAAGAGATCCCCGACGCAGTCATCGCTGAACCGCTCAAATGGATATAAAACCACAATTGCCAATAATGTGCTCCGGGATTCCTCCGTGCATACACTCCAAAACCGTCTTTTAATACAGTTTCAGGTTTATGATAACTCCAACGGAAAACAGGGGTCCGAATATCCATATTGTACCCCTCATCCTCCCTAAATATAATTTTTTTGCCATTATACTTTTTAAACTTTCCTTAAATATCTCCTCGATCGCTTCTTATATTTAGCAGTCACCGGGGGAGGGAAGCGTGAGTAACATTCACTAGTACAAAAATGGTCTATTCTGCGTATTTGCGTTTTTGACAACCGCAAAATAGGCGCTTTCTGAAAATGGTCATGAACCTATTTCGGCGGTTCTTGGTTAGAACCGCCGAAATAGGTGTTTTTTATTTTTTAAAAAATATTCCAGACCTATTTCGGCGGTTGTAACTTAAAAACCGCCGAAATAGGTCCGTTTTATTTTTAAAAAAAAAAAAACACCTATTTCGGCGATTCTAACGTAAGAACCGCGGAAATGGTCCGATTCTTTTTTAAAAAATAAAAAATAAAAACACCTATTTCGGCGGTTCTAACGTAAGAACTGCCGAAATAGGGCTTTTATTAACACCCCTTACCCAAACCCTCGCATTTCACCCGACGCTTCAATCTTCTCCTTCGAGCTGCTGCTGTGTGCGACTGAAGAGGCGAACAGCGATTCGGCTTCCTCCAACGTCTGCCGTCCTCGCCACCGCTTCGTCGCCGCCGTCCAGCTTCGTTCCGGTGGTAACAACAGCAGCAGCAGCAGCTATCGAACAGAGAGAAGAAGAAGGTATAAGTTCGATTTTGACCTACATTTATGGATTTATTGTGATTGTTGCTTAAATTGTGGATGAATGTGTGATTGTATTAGTGGAGTGTATGAAATTTGTGTATTATGTAGTATTGTAGAAGTGAAATATATGTGCACACAAGGTGCTCGACAAAATGTTTGAGTGAATAATTGTGGTTTTTTTGCTCATTTGTGTGGTTGTGCCTTTGTTTTATTTTATTTTTCATTACTTTTCTTTTATTCTTGTTTTATTTCTACTTTGTGTAATTATACATCAAATTTGATTAGTGAGGATTACGCTTGCTTTCGTTTTAGACTTTTAGTATTTATTCGGATTGTTTTGCTTTTCGTTTTTGATTTTGCGTTTTGCTTTTCGTTTTTAATTGCTTGAATATGAGGAACTAACATTGCTTTGAGTATTAGTGGTGTTATTGTATAATGAGGAAGAGATTGAGTTGTTTTAGTGTTAATAAAATGATGATTAAAGGGCTTGGAAGCCAAGGGAAAATAGATGAGTTTGTGCAGAAATTTAATGTGTTTAGTGCTTAAGATTGTTGTGGATATTAGAAATGAGTTGGTGAGCTGAAATTGTGTGTGGGCAATGCTAAAATTATAGGGAAAACTCTGTCTAAATTGTCCTAGAAATTAGACGACTTAAGTGTTTGAGTTGAGGAAAAAAGAACCTAGAGTAACTAGGTGTTGTAGAGGTAAACTTGAATGGTTAACCACCTTGGTTTTGGTTTATAAGAGAATTGGGTAATTGAGTAGAACCCTGGGCGAAGATAAGGCAAGTGTGTGCTAGATGACACTAGTTGAAGGAACATGGAGTGGTAGGAATGAGAACAAAATCTGTAACAAGGAAAACTAGAAAACTAGAGCAAGTGTTGAAATTATTTTGTTTATTTTGTCATCAGTTGAATTGGTTTAGTATTAGGTTTACATAATTCTTTTTTTTAGGTTTCAAATTTAATCTGTAGGTTAATAGTATGTAGTTCGTTTATCTTTTCTCTTAATTCAATTAGGATATTTACATGCTAAGTTTTAATTTGCTTTTTTTTTAAAATTTGTTACGTGTTTTTTTTCATTACTCTTTCTTATTCGTTTTATTTTTACTTTGTTTAATTATACGTCAAATTTGATTAGTTAGGATTACGCTTGCTTTCGTTTTAGACTTTTAGTATTTATTCTGATTTTTTGCTTTTTGTTTTTTGATTTTGCGGTTTGCTTTGTTTATTTTATTTATTTTGTCATTACTTGAATTGGTTTAGTATTAAGTTACATAATTCTTTTTTTAGCTTTCAAATTTAATTCTGTAGGTTTAATAGTATGTGTTCATTTATTTTTCTCTTAGTTCAATTAGGATATATTTACTTGATAAGTTTTAATATATTTTTTCAATTTTATTTGCGTTTTTATTTTTTCTCGAGTCGATTAAGTAATGTTATAGTTTTATTTTTGTGTTTTATTTTGTTTTTTTACTCATTTTGTGTGGTTATGCCTTTGTCGGGGGAAATCACTAAATGGGCTCACCAGATTGAAGTCGTACGGGGCTGAATACACTTCATTTGTGAACCCGTAATATACTCAACTTACATCTTCATTTTTAGCTTATTTATATATTTTTGCAATCCTAATTACGAACAATTAACATACATAAACTAATGAGTTTCTATTCTATCTATAGAGAAGTGCTTAAGATTTCCCCATTCATTGCACGGTATATTGAAAGCGGAGTGGAAGAACGGGTAATATAATCTAACTTATCTTTTTCTCTTTTATACTTTGTATTTCCACAAATTATTGAAATTTTGTTTGATGAATAACTTTGGTATTAGTTTGATTTGTGATGGAAATTTGTGTTGTTGAATGATTGGTGAATGCTTAATAATAAGCAAGGGATAGATAAAATTATGTAAAGGTCATGCTGATTTTTTTTTTAACAAAATCTCTTTGTAATTAATATTGTTTGATGTATGTGTATATGTATAACAATATCTAAATTTTGTCTTTATCAGGTCTCACCACATTTAAGTCCGTGAACCACCTCTCTTAAAGTTATTGCTATTGCGGTATGGTTGTTTTGTGTGCAATTGAGTTTTGTTGTAAACTTTGTCATGTATTCAATAAAGTTACTTAATTAATATATGTCGTTTTAGGATGTGATTTTTGTTCAAAAATAGATATCATTCATTCTAGCCTTTTGATACACTTTTATCTACTTTTAACACAAAAATAATTATTATCTAAATAGAAAAGTAAAAAGTAGAGGTTATGCGTCATTTTTCTACATTCCTTAATAAGTGCGTAAGTTTCTAAAATGACAGATATTGTGAACGGAGACATTATAAAAATAAGAAACAACTAATTAACATGAGCACTTCTACTTTCACAGATGGAAAACTGTTGTTGGTTCTATTCTGCCTTTTGATGGATATTTCTTCCGGCACCGGTATTATATCAATGTGTGACAAAAAGATTTGTACTGCGAGAGAGACACTTGGATGGGAGTGGATGATCCACTCTCGCACTTGAAACTGATTTCCCAGGGTCAACAACAACGATTAAATAAAAGTATCCACGGCTGGCCCACCACCCCGCCTGTTACTCTGTCTCTCTGCATATCTTCTACTGGAACCATATATGTATATCCGCTAAATCTGTTACTTCTCCCAAAATTAAAAGTTATCCACCGTAAAATATTCCAGCTTCTTCAAGGTCATATGTACGTGAAAGGAATGTTCTCATCATTTTCATCAAAATCTTCCTCCTTCCCACTGATCCTATCAGCAAGCAAACTTTTATCCACACCCGGATTGAAATTCTTGTTCAGCAGAATCTTAATCTCCTGAGCATTGTCTCTAACCATGTGTCCCATGATACTATCAGATCTGTAATAAGTTTTTAAAGAAAGTTTAATAAATAAATGATCTAATCATAATTAAAAATTATATTAAAACACTGACACTGGTAAATAGGGGGGATGGACTTCTACATCTCTGATATAGTGGGGATTAGTTCCCTTGACATAACTAATCTCCTCCTCCTCATCAGTATAATATCTTGTCGCAAAAGTCTTCAACGCATCAATGCCAGGGGGCATAGATTTGATACCGATACAGAGTTAAGGGGTCACCTCGAAGCGCCTATATGGACGCCACACATTGCTTTTAGTCAAACTTAGACAGACGAAAGAGATCCCCGACGCAGTCATCGGTGAACCGCTCAAATGGATATAAAACCACAATTGCCAATAATGTGCTCCGGGATTCCTCCGTGCATACACTCCAAAACCGTCTTTTAATACAGTTTCAGGTTTATGATAACTCCAACGGAAAACAGGGGTCCGAATATCCATATTGTACCCCTCATCCTCCCTAAATATAATTTTTTTGCATTATACTTTTAAAACTTTCCTTAAATATCTCCTCGATCGCTTCTTATATTTAGCAGTCACCGGGGGAGGGAAGCGTGAGTAACATTCACTAGTACAAAATGGTCTATTTCTGCGGTTGTTTGACAACCGCAGAAATAGGGCGCTTTCTGAAAATGGTCATGAACCTATTTCGGCGGTTCTTAGGTTAGAACCGCCGAAATAGGTGTTTTTTATTTTTTAAAAAAATATTTCGGACCTATTTCGGCGGTTGTAACTTAAAAACCGCCGAAATAGGTCCGTTTATTTTTTAAAAAATATAAAAAACACCTATTTCGGCGATTCTAACGTAAGAACCGCGGAAATAGGTCCGATTCTTTTTAAAATAAAACATAAAAAACACCTATTTCGGCGGTTCTAACGTAAGAACTGCCGAAATAGGGCTTTTATTAACACCCCTTACCCAAACCCTCGCATTTCACCCGACGCTTCAATCTTCTCCTTCGAGCTGCTGCTGTGTGCGACTGAAGAGGCGAACAGCGATTTCGGTCTTCCTCCTGCGTCCGCCGTCCTCGCCACCGCTTCGTCGCCGCCGTCCAGCTTCGTTCCGGTGGTAACAGCAACAGCAGCAGCAGCAGCAGCAGCAGCTAGTCGAACAGAGGGAGAAGAAGAAGGTATAAGTTCGATTTTGACCTACATTTATGGATTTATTGTGATTGTTGCTTAAATAGTGGATGAATGTGAATGTGGATGATTGTATTAGTGGAGTGTATGAAATTTGTGTATATATGTAGTATTGTAGAAGTGAAATTATATGTGCACACAAGGTGCTCGACAAAATGTTTGAGTGAATAATTATGGTTTTTTTGCTCATTTTTGTGTGGTTGTGCCTTTTTTTTATTTTTATTTTTCATTACTTTTCTTTTATTCTTGTTTTATTTCTACTTTGTTTAATTATACATCAAATTTGATTAGTGAGGATTACGCTTGCTTTCGTTTTAGACTTTTAGTATTTATTCGGATTGTTTGCTTTTCGTTTTTGATTTTGCGTTTTGCTTTTCGTTTTTAATTGCTTGAATATGAGGAACTAACATTGCTTTGAGTATTAGTGGTGTTATTGTATAATGAGGAAGAGATTGAGTTGTTTTAGTGTTAATAAAATGATGATTAAAGGGCTTGGAAGCCAAGGGAAAATAGATGAGTTTGTGCAGAAATTTAATGTGTGTTAGTGCTTAAGATTGTTGTGGATATTAGAAATGAGTTGGTGAGCTGAAATTGTGTGTGGGAAATGCTAAAATTATAGGGAAAACTGTCTAAATTGTCCTAGAAATTAGACGACTTAAGTGTTTGAGTTGAGGAAAAAAGAACCTAGAGTAACTAGGTGTTGTAGAGGTAAACTTGAATGGTTAACCACCTTGGTTTTGGTTTATAAGAGAATTGGTTAATTGAGTAGAACCCTGGGCGAAGATAAGGCAAGTGTGTGCTAGATGACACTAGTTGAAGGAACATGGAGTGGTAGGAATGAGAACAAAATCTGTAACAAGGAAAACTTAGAAAACTAGAGCAAGTGTTGAAAATTATTTTGTTTATTTTGTCATCAGTTGAATTGGTTTAGTATTAGGTTTACATAATTCTTTTTTTTAGGTTTCAAATTTAATTCTGTAGGTTAATAGTATGTAGTTCGTTTATCTTTTCTCTTAATTCAATTAGGATATATTACATGCTAAGTTTTAATTTGCTTTCTTTTTTAAAATTTTGTTACGTGTTTTTTTCATTACTCTTTCTTATGTTTTATTTTTACTTTGTTTAATTATACGTCAAATTTGATTAGTTAGGATTACGCTTGCTTTCGTTTTAGACTTTTAGTATTTATTCTGATTTTTGCTTTTTGTTTTTGATTTTGCGGTTTGCTTGTTTATTTTATTTATTTTGTCATTACTTGAATTGGTTAGTATTAAGTTACATAATTCTTTTTTTAGCTTTCAAATTTAATTCTGTAGGTTTAATAGTATGTAGTTCATTTATTTTTTCTCTTAGTTCAATTAGGATATTTACTTGATAAGTTTTAATATTTTTCAATTTTATTTGCGTTTTTATTTTTTCTCGAGTCGATTAAGTAATGTCATAGTTTGATTTTTGTGTTTTATTTTTGTTTTTTACTCATTTTGTGTGGTTATGCCTTTGTCGGGGGAAATCACTAAATGGGCTCACCAGATTGAAGTCGTACGGGGCTGAATACACTTCATTTGTGAACCCGTAATATACTCAACTTACATCTTCATCTTTTTAGCTTATTATATATATTTTTGCAATCCTAATTACGAACAATTAACATACATAAACTAATGAGTTTCTATTCTATCTATAGAGAAGTGCTTAAGATTTCCCCATTCATTGCACGGTATATTGAAAGCAGAGTGGAAGAACGGGTAATATAATCTAACTTATCTTTTTCTCTTTTATACTTTGTATTTCCACAAATTATTGAAATTTTGTTTGATGAATAAATTTGGTATTAGTTTGATTTGTGATGGAAATTTGTGTTGTTGAATGATTGGTGAATGCTTAATAATAAGCAAGGGATAGATAAAATTATGTAAAGGTCATGCTGATTTTTTTTAACAAAATCTCTTTGTAATTAATATTGTTTGATGTATGTGTATATGTATAACAATATCTAAATTTTGTCTTTATCAGGTCTCACCACATTTAAGTCCGTGAACCACCTCTCTTAAAGTTATATATTGCGGTATGGTTGTTTTGTGTGCAATTGAGTTTGTTGTAAACTTTGTCATGTATTCAATAAAGTTACTTAATTAATATATGTCGTTTTAGGATGTGATTTTTGTTCAAAATAGATATCATTCATTCTAGCTTTTGATACACTTTATCTACTTTTAACACACTATTAACACAAAAATAATTATTATCTAAATAGAAAAGTAAAAGTAGAGGTATATGCGTCATTTTTCTACATTCCTTAATAAGTGTGTAAGTTTCTAAAATGACAGATATTGTTGAACGGAGACATTATAAAAATAAGAAACAACTAATTAACATGAGCACTTCTACTTTCACAGATGGAAAACTGTTGTTGGTTCTATTCTGCCTTTTGATGGATATTTCTTCCGGCACCGGTATTATATCAATGTGTGACAAAAAGATTTGTACTGCGAGAGAGACACTTGGATGGGAGTGGATGATCCACTCTCACACTTGAAACTGATTTCCCAGGGTCAACAACAACGATTAAATAAAAGTATCCACGGCTGGCCCACCACCCCGTCTGTTACTCTGTCTCTCTGCATATCTTCTACTGGAACCATATATGTATATCCGCTAAATCTGTTACTTCTCCCAAAATTAAAAGTTATCCACCGTAAATATTCCAGCTTCTTCAAGGTCATATGTACGTGAAAGGAATGTTCTCATCATTTTCATCAAAATCTTCCTCCTTCCCACTGATCCTATCAGCAAGCAAACTTTTATCCACACCCGGATTGAAATTCTTGTTCAGCAGAATCTTAATCTCCTGAGCATTGTCTCTAACCATGTGTCCCATGATACTATCAGATCTGTTTTTAAAGAAAGTTTAATAAATAAATGATCTAATCATAATTAAAAATTATATTAAAACACTGACACTGGTAAATAGGGGGGATGGACTTCTACATCTCTGATATAGTGGGGATTAGTTCCCTTGACATAACTAATCTCCTCCTCCTCATCAGTATAATATCTTGTCGCAAAAGTCTTCAACGCATCAATGCCACCAGGGGCATAGATTTGATACCGATACAGAGTTAAGGAGTCACCTCGAAGCAGCCTATATGGACGCCACACATTGCTTTTAGTCAAACTTAGACAGACGAAAGAGATCCCGACGCAGTCATAGGTGAACCGCTCAAATGGATATAAAACCACAATTGCCAATAATGTGCTCCGGGATTCCTCCGTGCATACACTCCAAAACCGTCTTTTAATACAGTTTTAGGTTTATGATAACTCCAACGGAAAATAGGGGTCTGAATATCCATATTGAACCCCTCATCCTCCCTAAATATAATTTTTTTGCTATTATACTTTTAAAACTTTCCTTAAATATCTCCTCGATCGCTTCTTATATTTAGCAGTCACCGGGGGAGGGAAGCGTGAGTAACATTCACTAGTACAAAAATGGTCTATTTCTGCTGTTGTTTGACAACTGCAGAAATAGGGCGCTTTCTGAAAATGGTCATGAACCTATTTCGGCGGTTCTTACGTTAGAACCCCGAAATAGGTGTTTTTTATTTTTAAAAAATACGGACCTATTTCGGCGGTTTACGTTAGAACCGCCGAAATAGGTGTTTTTTATTTTTTTAAATAAAACGGACCTTTTCGGCGCTTTAAGTACAACCGCCGAAGTAGGTCCGATTTTTTAAAAATAAAAAAAACACCTATTTCGGCGGTTCTAACGTAAGAACCGCCGAAATAGGGCTTTTATTAACACCCCTTACCCAAACCCTCGCATTTCACCCGATGCTTCAATCTTCTCCTTCGAGCTGCTGTTGTGTGCGACTGAAGAGGCGAACAGCGATTCCGGTCTTCCTCATGTGTCCGCCGTCCTCGCCGCCGCTTCGTCGCCGCTGTCCAGCTTCGTTCTGGTGGTAACAGCAACAGCAGCAGCAACAACAGCTAGTCGAACAGAGGGAGAAGAAGAAGGTATAAGTTCGATTTTGACCTACATTTATGGATTTATTGTGATGTTGCTTAAATTGTGGTTGAATGTGAATGTGGATGATTGTATTAGTGGAGTGTATGAAATTTGTGTATGTATGTAGTATTGTAGAAGTGAAATTATATGTGCACACAAGGTGCTCGACAAAATGTTTGAGAGAATAATTGTGGTTTTTTTGCTTATTTTTGTGTGGTTGTGCCTTTGTTTTTTATTTTTATTTTCATTACTTTTCTTTTATTCATGTTTATTTCTACTTTGTGTAATTATACATCAAATTTGATTAGTGAGGATTACGCTTGCTTTCGTTTTAGACTTTTAGTATTTATTCGGATTGTTTTGCTTTTTGTTTTTGATTTTGCGTTTTGCTTTTCGTTTTAATTGCTTGAATATGAGGAACTAACATTGCTTTGAGTATTAGTGGTGTTATTGTATAATGAGGAAGAGATTGAGTTGTTTGTGTTAATAAAATGATGATTAAAGGGCTTGGAAGCCAAGGGAAAATAGATGAGTTTGTGCAGAAATTTAATGTGTGTTAGTGCTTAAGATTGTTGTGGATATTAGAAATGAGTTGGTGAGCTGAAATTGTGTGTGGGCAATGCTAAAATTATAGGGGAAACTCTATCTAAATTGTCCTAGAAATTAGACGACTTAAGTGTTTGAGCTGAGGAAAAAGAACCTAGAGTAACTAGGTGTTGTAGAGGTAAACTTGAATGGTTAACCACCTTGGTTTTGGTTTATAAGAGAATTGGGTAATTGAGTAGAACCCTGGGCGAAGATAAGGCAAGTGTGTGCTAGATGACACTAGTTGAAGGAACATGGAGTGGTAGGAATGAGAACAAAATCTGTAACAAGGAAAACATAGAAAACTAGAGCAAGTGTTGAAATTATTTTGTTTATTTTGTCATCAGTTGAATTGGTTTAGTATTAGGTTTACATAATTCTTTTTTTTAGGTTTCAAATTTAATCCTGTAGGTTAATAGTATGTAGTTCGCTTATCTTTTCTCTTAATTCAATTAGGATATATTTACATGCTAAGTTTTAATTTGCTTTCTTTTTTAAAATTTTGTTACGTGTTTTTTTTTCATTACTCTTTCTTATTCTTGTTTTATTTTTACTTTGTTTAATTATACGTCAAATTTGATTAGTTAGGATTACGCTTGCTTTCGTTTTAGACGTTTAGTATTTATTCTGATTTTTTGCTTTTTGTTTTTTGATTTTGCGGTTTGCTTTGTTTATTTTATTTATTTTGTCATTACTTGAAATGATTTAGTATTAAGTTACATAATTCTTTTTTTAGCTTGCAAATTTAATTCTGTAGGTTTAATAGTATGTTGTTCATTTATCTTTTCTCTTAGTTCAATTAGGATATATTTACTTGATAAGTTTTAATATATTTTTTCAATTTTATTTGCGTTTTTATTTTTTCTCGAGTCGATTAAGTAATGTTATAGTTTTATTTTTGTGTTTTATTTTTGTTTTTTAACTCATTTTGTGTGGTTATGCCTTTGTCGGGGGAAATCACTAAATGGGCTCACCAGATTGAAGTCGTACGGGGCTGAATACACTTCATTTGTGAACCCGTAATATACTCAACTTACATCTTCATCTTTTTAGCTTATATATATATTTTTGCAATCCTAATTACGAACAATTAACATACATAAACTAATGAGTTTCTATTCTATCTATAGAGAAGTGCTAAATATTTCCCCATTCATTGCACGGTATATTGAAAGCGGAGTGGAAGAACGGGTAATATAATCTAACTTATCTTTTTCTCTTTTATACTTTGTATTTCCACAAATTATTGAAATTTTGTTTGATGAATAACTTTGGTATTAGTTTGATTTGTGATGGAAATTTGTGTTGTTGAATGATTGGTGAATGCTTAATAATAAGCAAGGGATAGATAAAATTATGTAAAGGTCATGCTGATTATTTTTTTTTAACAAAATCTCTTTGTAATTAATATTGTTTGATGTATGTGTATATGTATAACAATATCTAAATTTTGTCTTTATCAGGTCTCACCACATTTAAGTCCGTGAACCACCTCTCTTAAAGTTATATTGCTATTGCAATATGGTTGTTTTGTGTGCAATTGAGTTTTGTTGTAAACTTTGTCATGTATTCAATAAAGTTACTTAATTAATATATGTCGTTTTAGGATGTGATTTTTGTTCAAAAATAGATATCATTCATTCTAGCTTTTTGATACACTTTTATCTACTTTTAACACTACTATTTAACACAAAAATAATTATTATCTAAATAGAAAAGTAAAAAGTAGAGGTATACGCGTCATTTTTCTACATTCCTTAATAAGTGCGTAAGTTTCTAAAATGACAGATATTTTTGAACGGAGACATTATAAAAATAAGAAACAACTAATTAACATGAGCACTTCTACTTTCACAGATGGAAAATTGTTGTTGGTTCTATTCTGCCTTTTGATGGATATTTCTTCCGGCACCGGTATTATATCAGTGTGTGACAAAAAGATTTGTACTGCGAGAGAGACACTTGGATGGGAGTGGATGATCCACTCTCACACTTGAAACTGATTTCCCAGGGTCAACAACAACGATTAAATAAAAGTATCCACGGCTGGCCCACCACCCCGCCTGTTACTCTGTCTCTCTGCATATCTTCTACTGGAACCATATATGTATATCCGCTAAATCTGTTACTTCTCCCCAAAATTAAAAGTTATCCACCGTAAAATATTCCAGCTTCTTCAAGGTCATATGTACGTGAAAGGAATGTTCTCATCATTTTCATCAAAATCTTCCTCCTTCCCACTGATCCTATCAGCAAGCAAACTTTTATCCACACCCGGATTGAAATTCTTGTTCAGCAGTATCTTAATCTCCTGAGCATTGTCTCTAACCATGTGTCCCATGATACTATCAGATCTGCAATAAGTTTTTAAAGAAAGTTTAATAAATAAATGATCTAATCATAATTAAAAATTATATTAAAACACTGACACTGGTAAATAGGGGGGATGGACTTCTACATCTCTGATATAGTGGGGATTAGTTCCCTTGACATAACTAATCTCCTCCTCATCATCAGTATAATATCTTGTCGCAAAATTCTTCAACGCATCAATGCCACCGGGGGCATAGATTTGATACCGATACAGAGTTAAGGGGTCACCTCGAAGCAATCTATATGGACGCCACACATTGCTTTTAGTCAAATTTAGACAGACGAAAGAGATCCCCAACGCATTCATCGGTGAACCGCTCAAATGGATATAAAACCACAATTGCCAATAATGTGCTCCGGGATTCCTCCGTGCATACACTCCAAAACCGTCTTTTAATACAGTTTCAGGTTTATGATAACTCCAACGGAAAACAGGGGTCCGAATATCCATATTGTACCCCTCATCCTCCCTAAATATAATTTTTTTGCTATTATACTTTTAAAACTTTCCTTAAATATCTCCTCGATCGCTTCTTATATTTAGCAGTCACCGGGGGAGGGAAGCGTGAGTAACATTCACTAGTACAAAAATGGTCTATTTCTGCGGTTGTTTGACAACCGCAAAAATAGGGCGCATTCTGAAAATGGTCATGAACCTATTTCGGCGGTTCTTAGGTTAGAACCTCCGAAATAGGTGTTTTTTTGTTTTTTAAAAAAATATTTCGGACCTATTTCGGCGGTTGTAACTTAAAAAACGCCGAAATAGGTCCGTTTTATTTTTTTAAAAAAATAAAAAACACCTATTTCGGCGGTTCTAACGTAAGAACCGCCGAAATAGGTCCGATTTTTTTAAAAAATAAAAAATAAAAAACACCTATTTCGGCGGTTCTAACGTAAGAACCGCCGAAATAGGGCTTTTATTAACACCCCTTACCCAAACCCTCGCATTTCACCCGACGCTTCAATCTTCTCCTTCGAGCTGCTGCTGTGTGTGACTGAAGAGGCGAACAGCGATTCCGGTCTTCCTCCTGCGTCCGCCGTCCTCACCGCCGCTTCGTCGCCGCCGTCCAGCTTCATTCCGATGGTAACAGCAACAGCAGCAGCAGCAGCAGCTAGTCGAACAGAGGGAGAAGAAGAAGGTATAAGTTCGATTTTGACCTACATTTATGGATTTATTGTGATTGTTGCTTAAATTGTGGTTGAATGTGAATGTGGATGATTGTATTAGTGGAGTGTATGAAATTTGTGTATATATGTAGTATTGTAGAAGTGAAATTATATGTGCACACAAGGTGCTCGACAAAATGTTTGAGTGAATAATTGTGGTTTTTTTGCTCATTTTTGTGTGGTTGTGCCTTTGTTTTTTATTTTTATTTTTCATTACTTTTCTTTTATTCTTGTTTTATTTCTACTTTGTGTAATTATACATCAAATTTGATTAGTGAGGATTACGCTTGCTTTCGTTTTAGACTTTTAGTATTTATTCGGATTGTTTTGCTTTTTGTTTTTGATTTTGCGTTTTGCTTTTCGTTTTTAATTGCTTGAATATGAGGAACTAACATTGCTTTGAGTATTAGTGGAGTTATTGTATAATGAGGAAGAGATTGAGTTGTTTAAGTGTTAATAAAATGATGATTAAACGGCTTGGAAGCCAAGGGAAAATAGATGAGTTTGTGCAGAAATTTAATGTGTGTTGGTGCTTAAGATTGTTGTGGATATTAGAAATGAGTTGGTAAGCTGAAATTGTGTGTGGGCAATGCTAAAATTATAGGGGAACCTATGTCTAAATTGTCCTAGAAATTAGATGACTTAAGTGTTTGAGTTGAGGAAAAAAGACCCTAGAGTAACTAGGTGTTGTAGAGGTAAACTTGAATGGTTAACCACCTTGGTTTTGTTTTATAAGAGAATTGGGTAATTGAGTAGAACCCTGGGTGAAGATAAGGCAAGTGTGTGCTAGATGACACTAGTTGAAGGAACATGGCGTGGTAGGAATGAAAACAAAATCTGTAACAAGGAAAACAGAAAACTAGAGCAAGTGTTGAAATTATTTTGTTTATTTTGTCATCAGTTGAATTGGTTTAGTATTAGGTTTACATAATTCTTTTTTTTAGGTTTCAAATTTAATTCTGTAGGTTAATAGTATGTAGTTCGTTTATCTTTTCTCTTAATTCAATTAGGATATATTTACATGCTAAGTTTTAATTTGCTTTCTTTTTTAAAATTTTGTTACGTGTTTTTTTCATTACTCTTTCTTATTCTTGTTTTATTTTTACTTTGTTTACTTATACGTCAAATTTGATTAGTTAGGATTACGCTTGCTTTCGTTTTAGACTTTTAGTATTTATTCTGATTTTTTGCTTTTTGTTTTTTGATTTTGCGGTTTGCTTTGTTTATTTTATTTATTTTGTCATTACTTAAATTGGTTTAGTATTAAGTTACATAATTCTTTTTTTAGCTTTCAAATTTAATTCTGTAGGTTTAATAGTATGTAGTTCATTTATCTTTTCTCTTAGTTCAATTAGGATATATTTACTTGATAAGTTTTAATATTTTTTTCAATTTTATTTGCATTTTTATTTTTTCTCGAGTCGATTAAGTAATGTTATAGTTTTATTGTTGTGTTTTATTTTTGTTTTTTTACTCATTTTGTGTGGTTATGCCTTTGTAGGGGAAATCACTAAATGGGCTCACCAGATTGAAGTTGTACGGGGCTGAATACACTTCATTTGTGAATCCGTAATATACTCAACTTACATCTTCATCTTTTTAGCTTATTATATATATTTTGCAATCCTAATTACGAACAATTAACATACATAAACTAATGAGTTTTTATTCTATCTATAGAGAAGTGCTTAAGATTTCCCATTCATTGCACGGTATATTGAAAGCGGAGTGGAAGAACGGGTAATATAATCTAACTTATCTTTTTCTCTTTTATACTTTGTATTTCCACAAATTATTGAAATATTGTTTGATGAATAAATTTGGTATTAGTTTGATTTGTGATGGAAATTTGTGTTGTTGAATGATTGGTGAATGCTTAATAATAAGCATGGGATAGATAAAATTATGCAAAGGTCATGCTGATTTTTTTTTAACAAAATCTCTTTGTAATTAATATTGTTTGATGTATGTGTATATGTATAACAATATCTAAATTTTGTCTTTATCAGGTCTCACCACATTTAAGTCCGTGAACCACCTCTCTTATTTTCCACCTTCTTCCATCACCGTTGCAGTTTCCTTTTCTGTGTTCAAGTAAGCAACTTAACTTTTTTTTTGTTTGATCATTGAGATTATGTATTCAGATAATATAGGTGCTAGTATAAAATTTAGGTTGAAACCTTGGAGTTAGAGTAGCTAGCTTATTTAATATGCATACAGTCACGCTTCATTAATCGTACCGTTTTGTGTTTCAAATAAAGTATGGAGCGTGACTGGATGTACAATGCAGCACAAGGACATGACAAAGGCGGAGAAAATACCTTGTCCTTGTGTTGACTGCGGTGTCTTAAGGAAATTTTCAAACATTGGGGAAATTGAATTCCATCTGAAGACTCGCGGTTTCATGCCACACTATAAGAGATGGATTTTTCATGGAGAAAGTGTTGAACATAATGTTGGGTCCTCGTACATTAATGAAAGGAAGAGGATGAGAACCGACCACACATTTGATTTTCTCGAGTCGGACCCGATCCCAAGTGCTTCCGAAGTCAATGACAGTGAACCGACTTATCATGATGAGCAAATAATGGAGATGCTTGATAACGTTGAGAATAATTTTGTCGATCGACCGGATGAGTATCAAAGGTTGTTGGACGCATCCAAGACGGCATTGTATCCTACGTGCACTAAGTACACGAAATTGACGGCTATATTGAATTTGTTCAACCTGAAGGGAAGATATGGATTGAGTGACAAAGGTTTCTCGGCATTCCTCGAGCTGATTATAGGAAGAGTTACACTCTCAAGTTACTGAGGGTTCTTGGGCTCCGAACAGACAATATGATCCCCTTTCTCGTGCTCTTGGAAAGGTGGATCATCCTGGTCACGCTATTGGTTTTGGTGGACAAGTTGGTATCCGCCAAGCTTTTGGCAATCCGGGGTCTAGGAAAGGCTCACAAGGAAAGATTATCAGCTATGAGGAACATTTGAAGGTTACTGCTGATATTGAGCAGAGGCTTAGGCAGAATGTTCATCAGCTGGTTACAGAGGAGATGACTAAAATACGCTCACAGATGTGCAACAGTCAGGAGGTGACTAGACCAGCCCCTGCACCATCAACTGATAGAGAGGAGGGCACACCAGTACAGCAGAGTAGTGTACAGTCGATAGATCCAGATCCATATGCATCTATTAAGGTTTTGTCACATTAACTTAGAAAATAAATTATTTATTATCATCTATTTACTTCGATTGTGTTCGTTTAACCCTTTTTTACTTAATGTTCAGGAACCCGTTTTATGCACGCTGTTCATGCCGATGGGAGGTGAGGATATTAAGGTGGCGTGGGGTAAATTGTTTCCCTCATCTCGTACAGACACCGTCGGCGGTGAACCACTACAGCAGGGGTATGTCCGGGTGCTTGTAGATGATTATGTGACAGAATATGCTGATGTTGCTATACCGGTACCTCTGCTACAGAGAAACATACTTCGCTCTGTTCAAACAGCTACAATCCAATGGCCGGGTACATGGGTCAAAATCTTGGGCCAGGTACGTAAACACAATTAACGCTTACTCTAAAATTATAATTATCCGATATTTCAATTAGTATATGGTTTAGAGTGAGTCACTTAAACTTAATTAATCAACAACTTAGGAAAATGTCAAGTCGAAAAAAACTTCTAAAGGAAAAGGAAAAATTGTTGGCACACCATCTCTCACGGGGGCATCCTCCAATTTCATGATGAGACCTGCTTTAGTAGAGAAGAACATATTGGATGGGTTGTCACAGAACATGAGACTTCTGCACTCGGCCTTGTTGATGACGTCACCTCAGAGTGATAGGATCCAAGTGGAGGATAGCCAGGGTCTTTTTCACCACCACGAACCCGAAGGACAGACTCATACGTTCGATATATATGTCCGACTTCGTTGATGTATTCAAGAGAGACTGGTTAAATGTGTCGATTCTGAAGTCAGCTAGCGTGTGAGTGATCTCATACCTTTTCCTATATTAATGAAATACTTGAATTAGTTTTTGTACTTTAACGCCGTTCACTGATGTTGTTGTCTTTATGGTGCAGGCATGTGCATTCTAAGGCGATACGAGATCATCAGACTAACAGCTTCGGATTCCTATGCCCTGCTACTTGCTGTGAAGTGACTATGTCAATGGATCCTGAAGGTCTTTTGCGGTACTTGACGAACACAATATATGAATGTGCAGACAAGTCATACATTATGCTGCCATATTATCAAGGGTAAGTCATACTTCCATATCTTATTATGTTTTATTTATAAGTTATGTTATCCGTGTTATGATTTCAATTTTATTCATTACGTGAGCAGTCGTCATTGGTCGTTGTTGGTTTTGGCCATGAAATACCCGAGAGTCTTTCAGCTAGACTCACTTGGTACGAGTGCCAAGAAGCCAGCGATAGCAGCGGCTCTTATGAGGTGAGCTATTTAAATTATACAACAATTGTCATAACTTAATAAATTGTTTCGTTAAATTTGATTAATTTGTGTATTACATTCAAACTATTTATTTTGTATAGTGGCTTCAAAGCTGCACTGCGTGCATTGCAAAAGACACCGAAGAACATCCCTTGGACTGTAGTGAAGGTAGTTTTACTTATTTTGTGCTAATAGTTAACATGTTAATAGTAGACCTGCCAGTATGACTGATAACGCAATGTGTGAATGTATAGTGTCCAGTACAACCTGGTGGATCAGAATGTGGTTACTATGTTATGAGGTTTATGCATGACTTAGTAGCATCATCCAAGTTTTTGCCAGAAAAATCATTGGACAAGGTATAAAACTATCTTTGAAAGTCTTGGTTTATATGTATTTTTATTCTTTGTCCTTCTTTGTGTAGTGTCTCATTAACTATTCATTTTTGTTTGTTCAAGGCTTTCAAAGAAATCGTGGGCATTGGAAATTATGAAGAGAGGCACATATCTGAAATCCTTGAGGATTGGGCAGAATTTATCTCCATCGACGTACTGATTCCTCTTAAGTTAGTTTGCGTTGAACGTTAGTTGTGTTATTATGTATTTCATTAGATTGAAACGTAGTGAAATGTATATTGTAATGGAGTGTGGTGAAGTGTACAACTAATTCTTTTTTTGTTATGAATTTTCTTGCTTTCCTGCATTTATTGATGTGTGCCGATGATTATGACCGCTTTATGGGTTTATAGTATGCTACTGAGGCGCCCCATTGTGGTGGCAGAAAGCACAATGTCTTTATAGGTTTGTTTAATTTTGTGGTGTATTTGGGTGCATTAATAAGCTGGAAAGGAAAAAAAAAACAAAAAGGAACCGCCGAAATAGGGTAAAATACCTTTCTGCGGTGCTCATTTCTGCAGTTGTAAACCGCAGAAATAGGCCCTTTACAACCGCAGAAATAGGCTGTTTTCCTACTAGTGATTTCCTACTCTTCCAACCAGGGAGTTCCATTGAGAGTTTCTGAGAAACAAATAAAAGGAGTGAGAGAAGGACCTATGGCATCGTGATTTCCTCAATTAGGCATTATTGTCACAACACATAGAATGAGAGAGAAAACGATGAGATGAGAAGGAAAACAAAACCGACTAACTTACCCAGGTGGATTTTCGGGCGAATAATGTGTTCTGGAATTCGAAGCTTATGCTCTCTTGTTTTTCTCTTTGAAGAAATGAGGTGAAGTTGACGATTGGTGGTGGGGACGATTTCAGCAGACACGAGGGGTAAGGTTTTGGGGGTTGCTGGCCTGGTTAAAGAAATACTACTAGGAACCTTGCTGGACTTTGGCCTTGTTGTTGGCTTCGGATGTGGGAAAATTTAGGCCGTGTTTCGTCTTGCCGTAGGGCAAAGGGCGGAAAGATGAAGGAAAAGTATATGTTTCCACGGGAGGGAATGTTTCAGGGTCCGAACCCAAAACCGCTAACC
Organism: Limonium bicolor; assembly: GCA_023374045.1. Lineage (NCBI taxonomy): Eukaryota > Viridiplantae > Streptophyta > Magnoliopsida > Caryophyllales > Plumbaginaceae > Limonium > Limonium bicolor. The sequence continues at coordinate 108,649,769 of CM041778.1, forward strand.
TTTTCTCAAACTCCTTCCAATCGGTTATGCTAATAGAGATTGTCCACGGGAGGGAACGTTTCAAAGGAATGTGCTGCTAAGATAAATAAAAAGAATATTGATTAATATAAAACTATACACGGATACATTAAAATGGTTGAATTTGAGCTTGTGAGTACTGGGAGAAGGTGGGATTGTAATACCCCGAATTTTTGTAACCCTAATGGAAACCATAGTTCCTTATTAGAGAACACTAGGAAACCCTAGTGGTCGGGAATCAACCAAGAAACCCTGGAGAAACCCTAATTCAGAAAGTCCCAGAAAACACTGAAATTTCAGGAAGTTACTTAGAGGTCAAAAATCCCCAGTCAACTGTGGTCAAACCTTGGTCAACCTTGGTCTAACCTCGTTCAAACATTGGACGATGGTCAAACTTTGGTCAATGGTCAACTTTGACCATGATGATGCAGTGATGATGCAACGATGATGTCGGCATGACATAATGATGATGTAAGCGCTGAGGTGTCAACATATGATAGGCTACACATGGTCCTATTAGGAGAAGCCACATGTCACCTTGTTATTAGACAATAGCTAAAACAAATGGGAGCATGACACGTGTTCTATCTTATTAATTATCTTTTGTCCTTATATAATCATCAAAATGATAAGGCTTATCACCTCACTAATGGGGGGCGGCCACATATGGAGGGTGGAGATTAATCCAAGCAAAATATCTTTGATCCAACGGTTGTAAGAGTTGATGTGAGAGTTGTGAACTTAAGATCACAAGAGTAAAATTAAGTATAACGGGATGACGGGGTTAACTATGGGCGCATTAGTCGTTAAACAATCATATTACCCCGATTTTAATGGAAGCAATTGTAATGTTACTAGTTGATCGAATTATTCGAGGAACATAAGAGGACAATAGAGTGGACCTTGGTGACAGGTATGGTTTTCTTGCAACCTGTGTCCTACCGGGTTACACCGGCTTGTATGCCAACTTGTTTTTCTGTGTGTTTGCCACCTTGCAAGATAAAGCATGTAATGAGTTTACAGTAATTCATTTATGTGGCGTGATAGTTCCGATACCGTTTAACCTCAAATATGTATTAAACCGTAGCTAACCGACTCTAGGATCACATAAGAGATCGGTATTCGGATATTAAACGTCCAAACCTACGGGAACGTTCTAACTACGGCTATCCGTGCGTTAGTTGTACTTTTAGTTGCGTGTGTTGTGTGCCATGGTGATACGTTGATTTAACGAATGTCGTTATCCAGGTTTGTCGAATGGGATGTTACTCCTATGTGTTTAACCAAGTTGTAACACCATATGGTGTCGTAATGTGATAAGTTCCATAGAAGAACTACTAACAATATACAGATATAATTGGGGGGTGAGGAATCCGGGGTGTCCCGGTCGTGCACGTGTGTTGGGAGTTGGTATCTAGCTGAATTAACTCCATCTATGTTTTGGTTGTTTTCCTCTTGGAAATTCAATCTCCCACAAGTTAATAAGAGACTTTCCTACCTTTATTTTATTCGGGTTCAGGGGGATATGGTATGGTATGATCGGGGATAATAAGGCCGACACATCTAAGTAAAGTAATGTGTACGGTGTGCGGACCTATATTTATCCGACACACCTTAAGAAAAGTTACGTTCTCTAAGAAGAATGGTGTTACATGTGTATATGTATATGTGATGGGGTTGATATGTTTGTGTACATGATTACCGAAATCAAAATCGGTGTTAATAAAAGAGGTAATTAAGTATAGCCCGATTAAATGGGTATGTGTCGTCTAACAAGGAATAGCTCCATTAAGGTAGAACCCAAGGGTCAAGGAACACATAATGTGATATAACCAATGTGATGTGTTAACTTATGTTTGTATCCTTTTGATTGGATGTGTCTTAATTTAAGCATGATATGTGTTTGTAGTTTCTATGTATGATTTAAAAATAATCAACCGCATGCTAGACGACAATTAGTTGTGTGTGGCCCGGTAGTATGCGGCTGCACGATTACTACCAGCAAAGGTGCGAGCCCTTTGCCCCCCCCCATTACTTTTCAGGTACAGTGGAGCTGGCAGCATTCGAGAGTAGGACGGGGTAGTGTTCATACATGGATAGTTATTTTTCGTTTATGTAGTTGTAAGGGTGTAACACCGAAGTTTGATATCGGTAGCTGAAGGTATAGACTCAGTACAGTTGTATGTAAATGTATTTGTTCAGTTAGAAACGGTTGGTAATGTAAAGTGTAGTGCTCGGTAATCTTGTCCATCATACCGGTACGTTGTGTATGTATTAGCCTTGTTAGCCACGTGGGTGGCTAACGGCGTTGTAGCACCCAAGGATTAAGTTAAGTGTTGAGTTTTAATTCCGCTGCAACTGTTGGTTAAGTATCGTATTTGTAGTTGGGGTGTTACACTTTTAGTCAAGGTTGTCCTTCAAGCCATACCTTCATATGCTATGTCCCTCATTCTCTTACATCAAACTTTGCTCAAGCAAATTCAGCAGATGATTAATAGTTTCTGGTGGGGAGGACGGCACACTCTTCTGTTTATTAGATGGACTAAGTGGTCATCACTTTGCCAAGATAAAGGGTCTAGTGGAATGGGTTTTAGGGATTTACGTAGTTTCAATCGTGCTCTATTAGCAAAACAGCTCTGGCGTATTATTGTTCAACCTCAAACCCTACTTTCCCAATTTTACCATGCTAAATATCTGCAACATTCATCTTGGCAGACAGTTCAACCAGTGGCAAATTCTAGTCCAATATGGAGGGCACTGCTTACAGTACGTGATATTATTGACCTTAGTGGGAGAAGAGCAATTGTCAATGCACTGATACCAAGGTAACAGATCGATGGTACCGTCGAAACGGGGGGCAACTTTTTCCATGGAAACTACCTCCATTGGGTCCATCAACATTCTTTGTTGCAACGCTTATTACATTAGAAAACAGCTGGAATACTGCATTGCTTCAGCAGTGGTGTGAAGGTCTGATATAGGGCATATCCTTCAAATTTCTCTGCACCAAGGGGTTTCTCTCATCCCTATGGCTGATCAATGGTACTGGGGCCTTTCCAAATCAAGACAATTCACAGTATCTTCAGCATACTCACGGATATGTTTCTGAGGTACACTTCTTCCCCTCTATCACATGCCACATCCAATCGTTAAAGTTTTCAATCTGCTCTGGACATGGATATTCCTCCACGGTATAAGCATTTGGGTTGGAAATTTTATACTAAACTTCCATGAAGACAGATCCACGACTGATTACAGTGCAAATGTCAAAAAGTGCTACTTCTGTGATAGTGCTAGACTATGCTACATGCCTATATCAATGCCCTGTTGTTCAACCACTGTGGGCCGGTTCGGGTTTTCTTTACCTATCACAATTCAATGAATCAAGGCCTGCAAGATTGGTTTTCCAGTTTTGTTCGTACAAGACAAGATGAGATTGCCACCTATCTGAGTTTCTTTAGAAGTTATGGTTCGCACGTTGTCAAGTCTCACATAACCGGGTCAAACGATTTTGAGCAGGGTGGTGCCAGGCTTACATTTCTTCCAGCAAGCTACTTCCATGTTGGCCGCAACACCCATAGCGTTAGCAGTCCCATCGTACCAACATCCACAAATGACCGAGATCTCTGTCGACGTAGTAGGATTTCCCATGAAAGGATTGGTATTGCATGGGGGCACGTGCGCATACTCAGCTTTGCATGTCGATTTATGATGGATATCGGGTGGCGTACTACTATTGCTGATGTGAGCATCTGCAATAGACGCTACACTCAACATGATCTTCTCCACTGGTATATAAACTTCAGGTGCTAAGTGATTGCAAATCTATAATTCAGTACTTACAAGAGGGGACCACATCGTTACTGCCGTCCACAACACTATTTTGAATCGCATTTAGCCAATCTAGGTCGCTTCCATGAGGTATTAGTTTTTTATATTTTAGAAAAACGAATATCTCAACACACGGTATTACTAACCATGCCGGTGGCTACAGCAAACGAGTTCTGGACTCCGGATAACATTCCGGATTATCTCTTTTCAAAAAAAATTAGTAGATGCAGTAACACGAGAATAGAATGTACAAAAATTCGCTCTCAAATATATATTAATTCGATTTGATTTTTTGTTCTCGTTCTTTTCCGTCCACAACTCTTCATCATCATTTCATTAATTATCTCCGGCGAACCCAAACACCGATGGATGGGGTTGAGATCTTAATTAAACAAAAAAAGGGGTTGTACTACTACTTTATGTATTCCGGCCGGCCGGCCAGGAGAGTAAGACGTAGCAGCCGACCCGACCCGGCGGAGATCAATTCATTTAGATAGACGATACTGAACTCTAATCCGGGCCAGCAGCAGCAGCAATGTTCACGTTCAATCGACGGCGATGGCCAAAGGGGGAAGAAGAAGAAAAGGCAGTTGGAGAAGGAGATGATCGTCTCATGTACTGCTCATAAACTCTAGCTTTCTTCCCCCACCGGCCACCTTGCTGCGGAGGAGGAGCAGCAGTTCTCCCATGTACAAAAGAAGTAGAAAGAGAAGAGAACGTTGTTGTTGATGATGATGATGTAGAAGTGGATGACCACGATTCGTTGGAGCTATCAGATCCAAAATACGCGTCGATAACTCCACTGGGGCTTGCCGGCGGTGCGGCTTCATTGCACAGCAGAAGATCATCATCATCATCATTAACAACACCGTCATGACAACGCTTCCTACTCATGGTAATATTGTTTGACTGTGAATAAGATGATGGGGATGATATCTCAAGTATAAGGGTATAGCAGTCTTTCACCTCCTCCTGCATCATCAATGGTTACATCATCATCAGACATATCCCTTAATAATAAATGGTAGTAGTTCACGACATTCAATATGCATAATAAGCATGCACAACATTATTTCTAAAGAGACAAAACAATATAGGACTAAATAATGCCACCCAATCAGGGAACGAAGTGAATCCCGGCCCCCAAATGGAAAAGATGATTGGGGGGAATCAAACTTCCCATCAAAAACATGTATAGCCCACAATCAATGCCGTATTCGAAGGCATTTAATTACGAAGTTACTGAGCTACTTGCTCTGTTCACCTGCATTTGCTTTTGAGTTCATTTTCTTTCAGTACAACCCCCCTCCAATAGGATGTGTATTTACCACAACGCCATCAATCAGTCAAACTAGCTAGTAGTAAATATTGAACAAAGACTAGAGTCAATACTATGTAATGTATACAAGACAGATGGTCTGGTCTGGTATCGATCGCCACCAATCATTGATCGATGTTATTGTAAAAATGCTGTAGCTACATGTAAATAATAGCCATCCAAATTCACAATACAAAACAAGTGAAGATTCCACTTCAAACTGATCGTGGGATTATCCATATAAGATCAATACACAAATACAGACAAAATTCTCCACACACACACACGGATGAATCATCTTCCGCCTAAAATGGTGAAACAGATTTCGATTCCCCACTTTTCCCGCAAAAGAGGACTCTCAATCCCACATGCTACCTACTAGGTACGTACTACCCAAAACGTAACGCTAGCTGTACATCACATCACATGTATAATAAGATAAGATATGATTCACAAACAGGAGGGGACAGATCGATAAACGAATAGACTGACTTAGAATAGTTTGTGGTAGAAAGATAGTATCACATTGCCAATTTAGAGCAATACGCGCAGTACTACAGTACTTATGTATGAGTTGAAGTTAGTACCATAGTGATGTTGAGCACGCGGAGAAGCTGATTTTGGTAATCCACAGGATGATGATGATGATGATGAGGGTACTCCATGTGATCGATCACGTGCATTATGGTTGAAGTGGCTAATACAGAAGGAAGGTACCTCACGAACCTCGAATCTGCCAAATATAACAAAACTAGTTTCATTAAAACCATGATTATGACCCTTATTATTACGAATAAGACAAGAGATGACAGTACGTATGTAGGTAGTAATGATTTTTTGCCATCAATTGAATTGTGGTATGTACTTACTAATGGAATTTCACTTCCTTATAGTATATCATTATCAAGTGTATTAATATACTAAGATATTAATGCCAAGTGTGTGTGTCTGTGTCTGTTTATTTCGCCAATACCCAAAAGTCAAAACACCCACATTATTCAAAGACCATCATTAATTAACCTTAATAAAACACAAACACTCCCCAGATCTCTCCTCTTCCAGTATACCTCTCTGTCTTTCATCTTTTACATTTCCAAAAACTTTTTCATTTTTGTCTTTTTCTGTTTAGTGGGAGGATTCGTTAGGGCATCCACAATGTGGATTCCACCTATAATGTTAAAAGAGAAAAAAGAAAATGATGAGGTGGAGGAGAGAGGATGTGAGAGGGGTTCTTAACTAAGACACCCTCTTTTTAGAGAACCTAGGTAAGAGAGAGATTGTGAGAGGAGATAATAAAATAATATTTGTTGGTGGGTGGAATCCACTTTTACCATTGTGGATGCCCTTAAGTATCATGATTTAATTAATTACCAGCGACGGCAGTAAGCAGGAGACGTTCGCAGCGGCGGTAGAACTCCCAGTGAAGATCATAATGATGATGGTAGTAGTATTACTCATCTGAAACCTCTTTACAAAATGATCAAGGAAGGAAACAGGAGTGACAGAACTCATCTTCCAGTCAAGTGTAGATAGCACCAGTAACTCCATTTTCTGAATTGTTTTCGCTTCAAACACGTATTTAGTACCTTCAATCTGTTCCGAATTAATACAGAGAGAGAGAGTAATGAAGTTTAAAAACTTTTAATTTATTAGTCAGACTGAATTAAACAAAGTGAAATAAAAAATAAAGGAACGTACTTGGAGATCTAAGAGGAGAGGGACATCGGTTTCTTCAACTTTAGCAGCGAGTGAAACACAAGTAACAGCAACAAGCTGGATTAACCACGGTTTACTACTACTACTAACAACTCTGTTACCATCATCATCATCATCATCACGACGGCGGAACTGTGGACTAAGTGACAAGAACCGGTCAAGATAGTTAATGGAAAGGATGGCAGTGAGAGTGTTGAAACCGTAATAAGTGTTGACTTTTAAGATCCAATCTACAGCTTCTCGTCTAGCTAAGATACGAAAAGTATCGTCAAAATGAGTGGCATTGTTGTGGATCTGTTGTTCCTTAACGAGGAGAGACTGGAGTTCATCGTTGTCTGATGAGTGGTGTTGTGAGAATAGTAGAGAGAGGAAAGATGGGTTTTGATGAGTGGTGACGGTGTCATCTTCCGACTGGTCTTCTTCATTTTCATCCCGGAAACAGTCATCGATTTGTTGTTCTTTACAGTAGAGAAGGTCGAGAAGAGATGGTGAAGGGAATGCGGTGGAGGATGAGGAGGAGCTGTGGTGAGGGATAGTCATTTTTACTCTTCTTCAGTTAATTAAGAGAGATTGGAGGAGGAAGAAGAAAAAGAGAGGTTTGTTGATGAGGGAGGAGTAATTTCAAGGGGAGTGGGTGAGGCTAGGTTTTAAGCCAGTAGTAGTAGTAGTAGTAGAATCTGTTTGTTTCATTTCATATGTACTGTATTTTTTTACATAGAGTAGTAGGGAGAAGAAAGAAATTTACTGAAGGTTCGTCTGCAGGACCAGACTTTTCAATATTTTGTCTCGGTTGGTTGTCTTTTGATGGGGGAAGATAGAAGAAGAGAACTGACTGAAACCAGCTAGCAAAGCGAAAGATGATGGAAGGAGGTGAGGAAAAGATAAAGGGTGGATGGAGAGGAGAGGAGGAGGGAGTGATTTTATTTTTTATCTTATCAGTGAGTGTGTGAGTTTAAATTTTAAAAGAAAAGGGTAAAAGAGAAAGAGACGGAAGAAGAAGAGTCACGCCTTGTCCTTTCTTTATACACGACACTGCGCTCTGCTTTGGTGTAACTAGTAGTAGTATAATAATACTTCCTCCGTCCTGAATTGACCGTCTTGTTTACTATTTGGACATGTCGTTTAACTTCAATTTTAACATATAAAATAAATTAATTTTGAATATTTAAGTTTTGCATATGAATCCTTACATGATAAACTATATGTTACAAAATTTAGTTTTATAAAATTATTTTATCTTATATGCTTAATATTGGAAAAAAATGTGTCATAAGCAAACAGACGGTCAATTCAGGACGGAGAGTAATAATAAGATGGATGGGGTGATATGCTACATTTCTCTTTCATTTTACTTTCTACAATTGAATTTTAAATAATAATGGTAACAGTAGTAGGCACCACACCACTCAAGCAGAGAAATAGAATCAGATGTGGAGTATAATCATACTTCCTGAAATAACAAAGGAGTATGCATATATATGTACAAAACAGCATGCTTGCTAGCTAGCTAGCTTTATAGCTAGGCGCTGCTGGGGTGATTCAATTTTCAATATATCAACGGCGGGAGGGTAGACACTGTTATTATGTTAAAGGGCGGGCGGGGGGCACAGAGAGCAAGAATAGAAGGGAAGGGAGGTGACCTGTCTCTCTCTCTCTCAATGAAAACAACCTGTTATAGAAAAAGGCGTAAAAATAAAACAAGTTCTTCTTTGTCTGCTCTCTTCTGATCAGAGGGAGAAATGGAGCCAATTGATTTCAAACTACGTGTCGGGCTTGGGTGGACTGGACTGTAATACAAATGGAGTTGGATAGACTCCGCGTCGATCAATGTGCAAACCCCAGACCTTCACCTTACAACATTTACTTTAACATTAGTGTATTTGATTTGTAGTAGTAATATTTTTATGTCTGAACATATTTCAATACTACTAGTACTATTAAATTTTTAATTCCGTACATTTTTTCTTGGTTGACAATTGGGCGCGAGTTGTTGGAAGAAAGACTCCCACAGTCGTCTTCATCAGTTTCACTCCTTTTATCATATCATGTCCTCTCTTTTTGCACACAACTCCCTTGTCTATTTAGTCCATTTCTTACTGCTTTCAGACTCCTGCTAATTTGATACTATTACAAAAATATAAACGATGAAATAAACCCGATTAGTAAAATCACAAAGCAATGGGCCTTAGTGGTACTTGTCTGATGGCCCAAACTATAAAAAGAAATCATCAGAATATTCTAGAAATTAATTAAAGAAAAAACGGACAAAAAGCGTAAGGGTAAGGAGCGACTGAAGAAATGGCTAATTACACTTGAAGAAGCATATGGCTCTCGGAACATACTATTGTGAGAAGAGAGGAAGGGGCAGATGTCGACTCACATAACCTCCACATGGTGCACCATTTGCAGTATCATACACTAATGTCTCTTTTTTAATACTACTAATATAATATTTTAGATGAATATTTAATACTTGGACTTAATTATGTAATAAAATGTCGTTAATCAACTTATTTTCAAATAATCGATTACAATCAGACATATATTGATACATCTTTAACTTCGTAATAGTTAATGAGTAGAAGAAGCAATCATAATCGTACTCATTACTACTGTCAATTAGTCTCGAGTCAAAGACCGGAGAGGAGGACTGAAGTCATTTGCGATCACAACTAGCTAGAATTGAGAATTAGTAATATTTAATCACGGGGAGCTAGGCATAATAAAAGTAAAGTAGTGTAGGGACCAACTGGATATCGGCAAATTATTAAGCAACTGTGGAATGGAAGCAAGTACAGTAGATGGAGCTGCTTTAACATTTTACCACCAGTTAGCTAGGAACTAGGAAGGAACCATATGTCAAAGCAAAAAGAAAAGGTGAAATAAATTGATCAGTAACTAACAAGTGTACGTAGTGGGGGCAAGCAACTGCGCAACTTCAAAGGGGTAAAGGTCAATGAAGTTTAATTTTGACCACAGTAGTAGAGTAGACACCGGTGTTGGTCCGCTGCTGCTGGGATTTCCAATACAATTAATAAGCAATAATATATGGAGTAATACGAAAAACTTCCCAAATTAAGAAGATAAGAAAAGTAAATTAAAGGTGAAAACATTAACAATGAAAAGAAACAAAAGAATAAAGGAGGAGGAGGTGGTGCGGTGCCGTGATACCATGGGAGCTTCGATACGTATTTCAATGCTAGCTTCTTTTTTGTTGTTAATCGTGCAGACTGACATAATAATATATATACTGAGTGGACAATGTATGATACTTTTATTATTTGATTATGATAAGGAATAAATTAGATATATAGTGTATGATTCGAGAGTCTAATAATTATAAATTAAGAATATTACTACTATTACTGCAACTGGAATTGATGTTGTCGCGGGTTATGGCATGGATGCTTTTCCAGCTAGCTCCGAAATTCGTAAACAAATGTCAACATGCTAACTATGGTAACAACAACTTGCAGTACTACTACTTGATAGATATATATATATATGTTAATTCAATGGTACGCTTTTTAGGACCGTAAGAATAGAGTAACGATCGATGACCTTTAATACTACATGTAACAGTTTTCTTTACCAAAGTATAAACTTAATTTGTTTCTTATTGTAAAGAGTTGGGATTAAATATCTCGATGATCAACATGACCTCTTTTTCTTTTTAGTTTTATGTAAACGAAACGAGTGAATAATTTAGTAAGAAACGGAAAATAACAGACAAAAAAAAAAGGATATATTAGGAAGAAGGAATGATGATGGGGTAAAAATAAAATAGTAGTAGTAAAAGATAGGAAAGAAATGCATGAAGAATGCCGGAAATGTTCTGTGGCAGTGTTACTACTGCAACCGACTGGTAAACTAGTCTGGTACTAACTACCAGGCCACCAACACGGTAGAAGAACCACCACCACCACCACTGTCACCAGCAAGCACTGCTAGGCATCACCAACAAATTCAATACACCATTTTTCATTTAATGCTCGTTCAGAAATTCAGTTCCGCGAGATTAATTTGCTGGAAAAGTCAAGTCCTGACTGGATCTTTCTCTCCACTCTTCTTCTACTCCACCGTCAAAACGTGCACTGCCTGCTTTCAACTTCTTCTTTTTTTAAATAATAAAAAAAAAAACTTACAATCTTAAGTCCCTTTACTTTTTATTAAATTCAAAAGAAAAAAGGTGAAAAAATACTATGAAGCTCTCCAGCACTGCACTACTATTCCGCGAGAAACCGAATAAAGTAAACGAAATGGTACTATACTTATAACAATAAATATAATAAGACAAAATAACATGTGGAAACTACGTTGCGTGTATGAGAGAGAACTGGCCAGTGGGCGCGCTGCAGCATACGGCGGAGGAAAAAAACACGCAGCTAGGGAAGGCAGTAGTGCAGCTTCTTCGGTGGTTTTGCTTTGACGTGCATAGTAAAGCAAATAAAGGCATATATGCATGCATGCCGCTCGCTGGCTAGACAGGCATACATACAAAAACACACTGATATTAAACTATAGCATTGGATTATGCATATAGTTACGTTACGTGCAGTTTTTTTTTTTTTTTTTTTGGAAAGATACATTATATAATTATATAATATATATCTATGATATGTCACTGTTGGTATGCTGATGGATTGATCATTTCACATTATTCTTATTATTAATTTAAGTAATGTAATATGCATGCGTGTTCTTTAAGTATTCCAATGCGTGTACTACTACACACACACACTGATCTATCGATCGATGATGGGTTGCAAGGTTCAAACAAACTGGTAGCTGCCATCAATAAACACTGACTGATAAGTGATAACCAGGTGGGAGGAACAGCGAGCGACAGTACGTAATTCTCACCACGCAACCAGCGCTAGCAGCCGATCACGGCCTCCATATTATACCATACTAAGGAGCGGGCTTAGAGCAAGGTTAGGGTTCCATGACCCCCAAAATTTAGGCCCCAGTTCCTATTTTTTATAAGAAAATTAAAATTAATTTAAAAGAAAAAATATGTATAATTAATTAATTAACTATTGATTGAGTTTAAAAATATTAAGTTTTTGAAAAGACAAATATATAAATAAAGCTTGGTGAAATATTAATGTCATCTCTCATCTATTCACCGATTATAAAACTCTCACAATTCTTCTGCAATATTGCTCCAAGTCCCATCCTTTTGAACAATCTACTAGTCTACATTCTTTCAACTTTTTCAAGATAGACTACCGATTTTATAAAGAGAAAAGACTAAAAAGTGCATTACGGTAAATATACTATGACATTACTATAAGAATGACTATTTTAAAGTGATTATTCGGTAATAGTATACTTCTTCTAATTTGTTTATATTGTTTTTTTAACATTTTATCACATTCTATAATTTAATAGTATATATTTATATTGTGATACAACTAAATTAAATTTTTTATAATTTATACATAGGACCTTGTTTAAATATTCAGCACAGGACCCGAGCCGCCCCGACCATACTATTATGAGTATTGAGTAGTAGTATTTGTCTGTATTCATTTATGAGTAGTAGTATATTTCAAATAGAGGATAGTATAGTAAGACCGATGTATAAGTTCAAAAAAGTAAACAAAACTAGACTAGTAGTCTTGTTTATTTATTTATATTATTATAAACTTGACATATTCTGTGAGTCACGCTCGATTCAGGTCACAGCAGTGAGATCCTCTTTGAATTTCTAGATATTCGAGAACCTTCGTCTTTTCTCTCCTTCTATACAAAAGAACTAGTATGATGCAAGGAGGAGGACCACATGCATGCTGCGGTTACCGCTTCTCACTCTGTAACTGATGCATAGATTTTATATATATGCACTTTTGAAGTATTAGGTACGTACGTCTCAGTATAGCGATGTTGTTGAATCCTATAAATGCATGTACGTAGGTGGGACAGATAGATAGGTTTATATAGGATACTTGAAGCTGTATGGTTAATTTTAATGTATTCTGAGTCGGTGGGATTAAAGCATGGATCAAAGTACACTAAGTTACTCGTTTTGTAAAATCGGAGAAATGGCACAATAAAATTGATGCAAACTATTGGCTGACTACAGAAATGCAAAGAATACACACTGAAGTCAGTCAAGCAGATAAACTCTACTCTAGTATTTGTTTAACTAGTGATCCCTTCCCTATTACTCAACTAACAAATAAATCAACACAGTTTTAAAGAGAGTTATATATTACTACACTAAAGATGATCAAAGTAATCCGTCAAGCAAATTGTTGCAAACTTGAATGGAGCCCTGAAACTCATCCGTCAAAGAATAGACAGTTTTTGTTTGATTACCTAGAGTAAATGACTCCGTAAAAGTAGGAAGTAGCTTGTAAAATCGCACAGCTTGAGTATATACAATGAATTTTTAAAATTGTTTGAGAAAATAGAGCTCATCGATCTTTATCCGGTTCAAGGACATCGATCGAACTGAGACATTATTAAGGTTGACATTGACGGGGTCATGTTACTTACAAAGCTTATCTCTAATGTTTTGTGTAGTACACAGATTACCTATAGTACAAATTAATTTTTTTTTATAATTAATTAAACGTAAACGTATGCTGATAAAAAGTTAGTTGGCGGAGAAAAAATGAGCCTTCGTCAAAACCTCCTTAAACAAATTAATAATGCGTTAATTCGATTAAACTCGGATATAAAGGCTCCGTTCAGACTTTGAAGTCATTTGTTGCGTTAAGAATAATGCCGGTACAATTAACGAAAGAGAATATCAGATTTAGCTATAGTTGAAAGTATATTCCAGTAAAAAGAAAAACCCCAAATTGTCGCAGTCAAACGAAGCCAAAATATACGTGTGCATAGTATATATTATCCCGTTCCCGTAAGATCAATCTCTAGCATGTAGTTTTGTTTCTAACAAATTGCACATAAATATGACATGAAATGCATGCTTCAGCACGTCATAGGTTACGTGGATCTCTCTTAACACTACATTAATTACTTGCAGCACTCGATCGACTTTACCTCAAATTTTATTTATCACCAGGTCAGGTTTTTGTTTATGGTTCTGCGGAGGGTTAAACTTATTTAAACATATGTGTGCACGCATGTATATGTATATATGCTTAAACAATCTTGCATAGTTACATCAGGCATAGAGCTCACTGCGATTCAGTTATTCAATCAGTCTCAGCTGTTTGAAACCCAATCGAGTGGCGCGCGGGAGCGATAGTGCTTCCTGAATATTTTAAAAAATAAACACGAACACACTGAGAAATGAGATCACATCGCACCAATATGATGATGTTGTGTTGTTATTATTAAAACACGAGTAAAACAAATCAAGTGGCCGGGCGACTTTCCAGTATTTTCTTTCAAGAGTTTGTACTAAATTTAAAAGTTGAGAGGAATAACAGTCAAATAGTTAGATCTAGCTACCTCAGCAGAAAATAAAAAGAAGATAGAAAAGCAATTACTAGTAATCTTTTTGAATAAAAAGACAAACCAAAAAAAGACAAAAACAAAGTAGATTCATAATGTAGTAATATTTGGATCACATGCCTGCAAATGAATCTCCAAATCCCACAAACATTACCCAAAAATCGTAAACAGCTGGTTGCCTTATTCACAGTTCTACTACTTAATACTAGTAGCTAGCTAGTCCTCTTTAAAGTCAAAAAGAGAGACTCGTACTACATTACAGTTATGTTTTTTTTTTTAAATACTAGTACTATTACTGTAAAAATAATCAACAGTTTCTTCTTGAAAAGCAGCAAAATCTACTTTTTCTAATTCCAACACTTTTCCCTGGTTCATAATCCGATTAGAAAACCTTGCAATCATAGATACTCTTTGGACTTGCCACAAAAACTAACCGATTTTGATAAAGAAGGAAAATAGTAATTTGTCACTTTGATGTCGTTTTGTCATATGTTCATGACGCTGGTGCATCAAACACATCCATTAACCTGAGTGACTATTATTAGGGGCAATTTAATTTGTTTTAGGAAATGAAATACAATCCCGAAAGAATATAAGGAAAAAATCTTGTAATGTTGTTATTTGTTTGTTTGTGAAGATGAAGGAGGAATCGTCAAATCGATCAACGCGCGTTGGTATCGTCTGATGCTCTCACCCTCCGTAGTCGATACTTGTATTGACGGTGTGGGTTAACTTCGTGGTTACCCGAGCACTGCCGCTACTTGTATATGGGTCGCACACCTGAAAGGAGCTGCAAGTGGTGCGCGGATCCTCTTTGACCTTGACGCTCGTAGTTAAGGGATTTGGATGGCCGAAGAACTTATCTGCTAAGGGTGGTATAAGTCACTCTCATCCTTGTGGTGGCTAGTGGCCATCCGGCATGTCGGTTGTGTGCCTCATTACCTAGACCCTGGGTTAAATTAGGCTTGTCAAGCTTTGTGCTTGACACCGCTAACGTATGGATGCCCATTATTTACATACATGTATTCAATGTCTCTGTATGCATGTGTGCTTGCTTGTTACTTAAGAGTTCCTAAATGTTTCCGCCGTGTGATTGTTTGAATTTTTTTTAAAGTAATTTTTACGTTATGTTTGCTATTGGTCAAAGTAACCGATCGCTGGTCAGCTATTAACTTTTCGATAATGGTCAATTGATAGTCACCAGAGTTTGTAAGAAGAGAATATAATTCTTTTTCTTTTTGGAACGGTAAAGGGTGAAGAATTTCTTTTTTTTTTTAATATAGTAAAGGGTGAAGAATTAAAACAGACAATTTTGAATAATTATATTTCTCTTTTTAGAATATATGGTTAAAAGGATAAACAACGATGAATTAGAATTCATGTTTCTAACTATATATAACATGACTTGGGGTGAGTGATTGTTGTTTGGAGCTTACCTAAAAATATGTCAACAACACACTTTAACATCACACAGTGAATCTGTTCAATTCAAAACAAATAAGTACAATGCCAAACAAGGTGGCTCCCAAAGTGACTACACCTATGTTCGGTTCTACTGGCCACTCAAATCGTACCAATATACTAAGATTTGAATATCTGCTCCCAAATTATAAAATAAAAGGGTTATAGAAACAAGTTGTATGTAAAACTTATTCTTAAAATTTAACGTAATGAAAAACATCTATACATTTTATTATTTTTTTTACCTGATTTTTAAACCTGCTGAATAACACTTAACTGATCTTGCTATCGGTATAGATAGGGATTTTCATGGAAAACCGAAACCGCCAAACCGGACCGGAACCCGTGAAACCGAAACCGGAAACCCGGTTAACTGAAGTTGTTTCCGAACCGTTTAGTTTCCCGGTTCCGGTTATGGTTACGGTTACGGTTATTGATTTTGATGAATCCGGTTAACTGAAAAAACCGTTTAAGCGTTTAATTTATTAATTTTTTTGAGTATAAACATAAAACTATATGGTTAATTATTAGATTTATCATAAATAAATATACAATTATTCAGTTAATTGTTAGAATTAGACCAAAACCAATAAAATCTTATCAAAATTGGCGGTTAACGGGTTTAACATCGCACCAAAAGCGGTAAAACCACACAATGTTTACTAATTATAAGAAAAAACACATAAATCTACATCATTACGGTTAACCGGTAAAATCGCACCGAAACCGACGGTTAACAGCTTCTAAATGAACCGGTTACGGTTATCAAATTTGACTAACCGACACCGGTTAACCGGTTATGAACACCCCTACCGACAGATATATGTAAAAACCTACATACATAAAAAATATTCACTAAGACTCAATATTTAGATGGGTTTCATTCTAAAATCAATTGACAATAGATAGAGTAATCCTCTTGATTATTAAGCACTCACTAGTTTCTTCCTTTTCCAATGTGGTCTCTATAATTCACACGTACAATCAGGGTCGGCTCTTAGGGTAGCAAATTAGGTTTTGACACAGACCCCTGATCTTATTTAAGTGTTCAGTTATTTTTTTAGCTAGAATATAGTTTATGTAAAAAAAATTATAATTATGAAATTATAAAAGAAAAGTATAATAATTTGTTAATAAACTTTATTAATGTATATTGCATATAAAACAATTAATTAATCATAAAAATATCTTAAAACTACTATTCAACAATTTTTTTCATCAAAAATATGTATATAAATAAATCAAATATTTATTTTTTAAAGTTTACATCAATCAATTAATTAAATATTTATTAATTTAGATATATTATCTAAAAAATGAATTTTATTATACAATTAATAATTAATACCAGACCCAGGCTTGCCTATTTTATCTCAATAACCTCTACATTTAGTCTTGGGTAGAATATCTTAACAGAATATTTACTCAATAATCAAATGAGTAAAATCAGAGGCGTCAGCATTATACTATAAAACAGTTTAAAGATATTTTACGATCTTGTACTTTGTATTTTATATCTGTTTTAGATATTTTTTTCTGTAGATATTTAAGAGGTTGTTAACTGTCTTCAAGGTAGTATAAATGTACAGAAAAACAAACAGAGAAAACTTTAGACTTTAACTGTAAGAAGAAGAGAGCTAGCTTTAAGAAATAGTTTGTTGATTAACATCAACGTTTTGCTAAGATAAGACGTGAGTGTGATTGTTCAAGTGTTAAACGATAAGGTGTGAGTTTTCAAATTATCAATAATAAAATTGATAGCGGAGTTTTTTCCTAAATATTTTTTGTCTCATTCCTCTGCGTTTCTATTCTCTGTCAGTCTCGCACTGGGCTTTATTTCCTAGATTACGAACTTACGAACTAACAGCTTTGGATCGTGAAATAGATGAGTAGATGATAGGTTAGGCCACGATGAGATTCTCACAAGCTGTTATTAGCAGTAGTGACCCGCAACGAATGGAAAAACCGCACACATTTTTTGTTTTGTTTTCTATGTTGTCGCTTGTTGACTTGTTTCCTAACTAAGAACTAGTACATTTTCTCTAATCAACAGTTCGAAACAAAGTTTTTGACAAAATTCCTACACAGAAATTGAGATGATTTCAACAAACCGAAGCCTGTGATACGTACTGTATTATAAATTGAGCTGATATTTATTCCATTGACGAAACGTCCATTAATGTATATACTATATTGTCGGCATATAATTGCATGTGCTGGGATATTTTTTCTGTGTGTCTGGTGCTTAATTTTTACTTTTTCTTTTAAGGAATGCTGGCGCTTACTCAGATATTGACATCTGTCACCAAGATTGAATATATGAATACAAAAATGTAAAAAAAATTAAAATTAATTAAAGTTACCAAATCCTCCACTTCGCTAAATCATAAGGTTTCATCTTTTTTATGCTTAAAGTGGGGTGCAACACGAGTCATAAGATTGTCATATATGTGAGCTGCCCCACTGGATGCAATAACTAATGATAGAGTTTACTATTTGTCTCCCAATTCCTTTGGTAGCATTGTCGGTACGGTAGGTCATTTAAAATCCGTTTGACTAAAGCATGATACCTTTATATTCTACACAGTTAAGAATCATCATCTTGGTATAATTATTTATCAGATTTAACTATTAATTAGTTCACTAAACATGTCCTTATTGTCAATCCACGAGATAAAATATCAGCCCGTGTGACTATATACTGAAATTCAGAGGATTGGGTCAAGCGTTCAATCATGTGGTCT